>CM034153.1:520986275-521209383 GCA_019776745.2 Taxus chinensis
GGAATTCACTTCATCCCCTGTCATAGTTACCACGACCACAAAATCCTCCACAAAAACCTCTTCCACACACTCCTCCATCTATGTACCCTTCATAATGATGATTATCATCCTTAGAACTACTTGCAAGACTAGTTTGGCACACACTGAGATCAATAACATCATGAATATGGTTAACCAGTCTGTAATCCTTAGTATCATGGGTCATACAGGTACATATATTGTAATAATAAGAAACATTATTATGGATTACACATTGTAATAGAGGAAATCTATTTTCATCATGATCCCCATGAAAAATCCCACAGTCTACCATCATGGCACATACTGATTTCCAAGGGAAACTATCCATTGCATGCTCTTCCACTTCATAGTCTGTATAACACATCCCACTATGAACCTCATGTGCTGAGTTTACAGACAGCTTCTCCAACTACTTGGCCATTGCAGAAATTTGAGCCTCTAGAAAAGGAATAACACCAGTTTCAATGCTTCCAACAACCTCAGCATGCAAGGAAGCTTCCAAGACCTCACAAGGTTGTGTGAAATTCTTATGTCATAGTGCCCTTCTCAATGGTGTTATCAATCCTCCAACAAACCATTGAGCATGTTGAGAGGGGTGAATGTCATAGGATAGTTTTTACAAGAGATTTTTGAACCATGTGTGATACTCCTGCACACTCTCTGTCATTCCTTACTGGATTTCCTTTAGGGTTCTAATGCTCTTCTATTAAAATCTAAGGATATGGAACTCTGCTAGGAAGGAATTCTTCAATGTAGTGTAGTCTACCATAGTTTGATGTGGGTCATATTTTTGGCACCAACTATGTGCATGCCATTGCAACTTCATTACAAAATGACTTGCCTTCCCCTTTGGGGTAATGATCCCTTTCACGTACTATAGTAATTAAACCTTGTGCACATGCTTTGCAACATCTTCAATACCCATGTAGTCTGGTAAGTGCAAAGACATCTCAAAAAATACTTGCGGAGATGACTACAACCCTTGTCCTCCTGATCCAGGGCCTTGGTTTCCACTGGTGTTTCCTCCACCAAATCCACTAGATCCACCATGTCCTGTTCCTCTTGACCCACTAGATCCTCTAGCTCTGCTAGGTCCACTAGCTCCTCTAGCTCCTACACCACTAGATCCACCTCATGTAGCTAAGAAATGGCCTAAAGTCGTCATACCTAGTGTTCCCAATGTCCTAATGAACTGCATGCTGAAGGTTTGTGATATTGTCACACTGCCATTTGTGTGTCCCGTGTCAATCCCGGACGTGATACCCAAACCTTGTGTACTCATACCTTGTTCAAAAATTCCTCCAAATACTATAATAGTTTGAGCAACCATGGATATTATGAATTAAAAATTATATCTCCCGGGTGTAGATCAATTACTCCCATCGATACCAACTAGGTTAGAAATACTTCTCCCTTGATCTAGAAAGCCAAGCACCAGGGGTTGGTTGCTAGGTGGGTTTAGATGAACGCTAATGAATCTCCTTTCTCCATGTGATAGACTCTCATCATAAGCGTAATGGGATTCTCTCTTATGTTTTCCAAGATGAGGTAGCACATAATACTCAGGTTCCACATCCTCTGTGTGAACTTTAACTACTTCCCACAACGTCTTCCTCCATAGATCCATCACACTTGCAACTTCACATTATCTGGTCATCTTCCTTTCATGAGCTTTACTATACTTTAGTCATCTCTCCTCCCTTTCCTTTTCATCTGCAATGTCTTCCATATTCCTCCACCCTAGCTTCCTCACCTAGCACTAAGAGAAGATTAGACAACCATGGCAAATGCCTCTAAAATTAGGGTAACGACAAAGATATTCATAGCTAAAGGAATAACATGCAAAAATTATCCTGTGGACTTCCTTAGAAACTCAATCTCAGCAACTTCTGGGAAAGAATACGTGGAAATGGTGTATTCTAGAGTATAACTTGTCAGCATTCCTTTCCACTAGTGATAAACAACACGCGTCCAAGTCATATCTGCATTTTGTAGCCTTTGGTAATCATCCTAGGTCCATACACATGATCTGTAGTACCATGTTAATATAGATGCATATGTTGAAAGCCATCTATATAGTTCTATTGGAAAACAATAGAAGAATGTCTCATACAACTCATGGTACAAGTCCTCTTCTACACATCTACATGTATCAAAATCAGGTCTAGTGTTGAATCTTTGAGAAAAATCATCCTCTGTTCTCTTGAACCATGCTTCAACACTTTCCAAGGTCAGACATTCGGTCATCACACATCATAGGGAACAATTGTATGCCAATTCACACAAATTCTAAAAGAGGTCTCAATAATGGAACCAAGATGCAGTCATTTTTACACCCTTGGAATAATAGTCAAATCCCATGCGCGTCGGCCTATCACCCAGCGGGTGGTGGGTGCTCACCCAAGGCACACGTAGGAATTGATCCTCTCCTTTATGTGAGTTGTGTAAAAATACATCATCTATGGAAGATAATTAAGTGTGAAAGGATGGAAAGAACCATGCATTCATTTTGGGAACTTAAGATGAGTTTTCATATCGATGCATCCATAAAAGAGAAGTATCTAACATAATACAAAATTGATTCACCACACAAAGGTAATGCACTAGGATTTATGCTCATGAATACATATATTTATAGAACATAACCTTATATTCATATTAATGAGTTCAATAACCACATTAAATTCACTTAAGGCAATAACAAACCCATATAATAATCTAGAGAGAGGTCATGCATCAGAGACTAAACTAGAATCCTCCATAATATTTCTGTAGAGCTTCACCTCTCTTCCACCACCATTGCCGCTCTACTTTCTACTACCCACATATCTTTAGATATAGCTTTTTTCCTTCACTGCCATGCCTTATGAGGTAACAGATCAGCTACTAAGTGTCTAAGTGGTCCTCCATTGGAGCTTTCCTCCTTTGATCTGAGCTCTCCACTGTTTACAATTATGTGCTTCTAGATCCTTCCATCGCATGCATGGAATATTTCATTCTTGATCCTTCAGCTTCCAGGATGGCACCTTATCCACTCCGAATGCTAGATGGGTCATGCTTTCCTCATGTGCTGTATGGAACTATGAATATGGCTAAGTACCAAAACCCATCTTGTTTTACTCACGTATGCCATGTGTTTTTCTAAACCATGGTAGAACCTTGCCTTGTGCGCCTTCAAACCACATGCTCTTCTTTAATTAGGTCCCGTGCACCCATGTGCCTACTTGTACTTAGCCAAATATTTTGGGGCCTAACATTTGTAACAATGTATTGATTATGACAGAATTCAAAAACTATTATCCAAATTTCATGAACGACCTACAAGAGGTAACGTTTTAGGACGTACTAAAACCTTAAAATTTATGAAAGCTAGTTACTATTAGCCCAACATATTAAAGGACTTATTTGAATGGATTATAAATTCTAAGAAGTGTGCTTTATTTGTTGGAAAAGAACATTTAGCTTCGCTTCCCCTACAACCTATTTTAGTGGATCAACCATTCATGCAATGGGGTCTTGACTTCATTGGCATGATAAATCCACCTTTGTCGGAAGGGGACAAGTGGATCTTGACTACTATGGATTACTTTACACATTGAATGGAAGCAGTATCTTTAAAAGAAGCTAACGAGACTTTAATCTTATCATTCTACAAAGGAATAGTTTATAGATTTGGTGTTCCATTAACTATCATTTCAAATAATGCTTTAGTGTTTCTTGATGCAAAGGTAACAGATTGGGATATTAAGCATGGAATTTATTTAATTACTTTGTCTAATCATTACCTAGAAGGTAATGGATTAGCTAAAAGTACTAACAAAAATATCTTGAGGATTATCAGAAGAACACTCAAGGACAACCAAAGAGCTTGGAATCTAATGTTAAATTCAACACTTTGGGTTGACAGACTGACTCCTACAAGATTATTTATGGATGAGAGGAAAGAATGCCCATCTCAATTGAGTTTCCTGCATTGGATTTACTACATTAGATGGAATTACTTGAGAATGAACCATTGCAGGTTCATTATGAAGAGTTAATGGAGCTACAAGAGCTAAGAGATCAAGCTCATCTGAACATGGAAAAGAATAAAAAATAGATCAAGAAAACATTTGATATGAAGGCTAATTTCAGAGTCTTCAATGAATGAGAAATTGTGGTAAAGTGGGATGTTGATCGTGTAAAGCCAGGAAACCACATGAAGTTTGATACAATCTGGAGTGGTCCTTATATGATTTCAACTTGCAAATAACACAATGCATTTCATCTTTCAAAGCTAAATGGAGAGGAACTTTCCATTCCTATGAATGTTATATTTCTTAAACATTGTTATTTAAATCCTACAGTGTTTGGTTAAAGTAGGATTTCCCTTTCAATAAGTGTAGTTCATGCACATTGGAATGTTTTTAAATTCAATAAAGTGAATTTGTGCACATGATCTGGTTCACCATATCCTTTCCCAGCTTTAGTTTGTTTTTCGGAAAGGTATATTTTTATTTATATGCTTTAACTCCAAACCTAGTGAACAAGAGAAAGGCACCGATCTATAAGCTAGTAGGCAGATTTCCTCGTAGGATCACCAGAAATGTTCACAATTTTTGCACTTATGAAAAAAAAGGCAAACTCAAAATTTTTTTACGATGGAAGACATTGATGAAATGGACATAACTAGGGGAATGCATTACAGTTTTATTATGTTTTCAGTTGCATCAATTGATTAACTACATGCAATCTGTAACTATGTGGGTTGTTACAAAATGTAACACCTCACATAGATTGCCATTCCATGTTGGTCTTCAACAAATAAACACAAAATCCCCAAAGGAATAATGCATTACCTTTAGGAAGGAGAGAATCACAGAATAAGTGAAATTTTAAATTCAGGAACAAAAGTAGAGTTGCAATTTACAAGAAAGAGATTTCATTATTAAAGTTACAGGTACCTCAAAACTCATTATTTATGCATGTTAAATACATTCAATTATGTGATTGAGTTTTTTATTTCATTATACAATCAATATCCATCATAAAAGCTAAATACAGAGAGAAGTATACATATCAGTTACATAAATTAATGTTATTTATTCATGAAGAAACACAATGTTTCCCACACAATCTGTGGGATGTAACTCATAAATATTGAAGAAATTAGTACATTTGCATGAAGTTAAAAGTAAAAGAGTATAGAATAAACCCATCATTGCCTTGGGTTCTCTTCTAATATTCTTGTCTTTAGTTCCAACTCCATATTTCATCCATGTTCCAAGAAGCCATGAGGTACCTGAAAAAATGAAAAGAAAATGACATCAATATTGAGCTCAAGGTTTGATCTATACTCATGTACTATCTAACTACATTTAAATGGATTTCTAATTATTAGAAGTACAAGGTACATCAAAGACAAATACACAGTTGATAAAACAGTATCACATATGATTCCTAGAATCATTAAAGAAGAAGAAAGAGAAAAGGAAAAAATCTAGAACATAAGAGAGGCCAAAGGGCCTAAATATTTTCTAATTGTTTTCTTAAGTATGCACGTATAGGTAATAGATTAAGAAAGAAAAAAATATTTTGCACAAGTGATTACTATACTAAAAGGAAATAATTTTTGAAGGAATCTAGATGGTACAAGTTATGAGTTGTTCTAGGAAAAATATATATAACTCATAATTAGTGAAAAAGAAGGACCTAAGGACATTTCTCATCTTCTTTTCTCATTCCAAGTAAGTAAATCTATAGTCATGCCGATGAAAATAAAATGAAAGCTTCAAGTATAGAAGGTAAAATCAATTACAACAGATCAGTGCATACAACAAAAAGTTTACATCATCACAGGTCAAAGCAATTTAAAATCAAACAAATGTCAGTCAGCTCATAGCTATAAAATTCACAAAATAGAGTGTTCAAACCAAACTAGAAGTGTTTTACAAGCTAAGATGGAAGCATAAATCCATTTTTCAAGTCAAATACAACTCAAGAGAACATAATATCATCATTCGAGAAATAGGTGAAAACAAATACAACTCATTCACATCACAGGCTATTAAAGTATAAATCTAATTGAAGACACCTTTAAGGCCTGGATGTGTGGGATAGATCATACCAACTAGATAGGGGATATACAAATATAATTTTGCAGCTCTATATTATAAGCTGGGATGCACTATGTAGAATTATAGTGAGAAAGGAGAATTAGAATCATGTAATGACGTCGTTAAGTACAAATTTTCAGTTTTCAGCTACAAACTCATCCATTTGTGTTCTTCATGTCTTCACATTACAAGTTTCATAACAAGTAAATCATTTAAGAAAAAAATTAAGGGGTTCATATCTAGAAGTTTTCATGGTTCACAAAGCACAAATGAAGAACGAAATGCAGTTTAGAAAGGTGCTAACATTTAATAAAGATCAAGCCTCAGGTTCTCATTCCATAATACAGGAAAAGAATATAGATTTTCCATGAGTTTTAAGCCATTGAATTGTAAAAGTTTTCAACTGACCATAGCTTGGAAAAATCACAAAGAACAAATTTCAAATTCTCAAGGCATCCATTGAAGCACAACTGAATGCATATACCATTAAATGATATATCCACTGGCATGAAAATGGGGTAGAAAAATTCCATATTTGACTAAATATGCAAAATGGAAAATACATATTTTTCAAGAACAATCAAGTACTAAGGCCATTTATCAACCTAGCTCAGTAAAAGTTGCTCAAAAGAGGGAAAATCAAGAATTATGAAAGTGACCAAATAATGTATAGTTTGCAATACATTTCATAGAGTTTTAAATTTTCATCACCAAAACAAATATTGAAGTACAAATAAGATACATGAAAGGCAGAAACAGAAAGTACATACTATTAGAACTCCAATGGCATAAACTCATGGCATTTACTAAGGAATACAAGAGTATAGTTTATAGTTTTGGAAGAGGCTCAACACTTGAAAATATTCATCAACATCAATGAATCATTACAATCATGAAAGATAACAACATATGGGACATCTTAAGCTTTGAGAACAAACGAAAATTGCACAAATTTTTTCAAGTCACAGAATAAGACTCTGAATGGCCATTATGATTTCAAAGAACATGAGTAGAAGCAGATGAAAAAGGTACATATTCCTCAAATCCTTAGAAGTAAAAAGAAAATGTGAACAACCTTTGTTACTGTAGTAATTCATGGAGAAAAGAAAAGATACATCATAGAAAATTATAGCCCTGAAATTATGATTCAACAAGCATTTAAACTCCAAATTATCAAAAGAATGAGGGAAAAAATGCAAAGATACATTTATCAATACAAAATTCTACCTTTTGATGAATTAGAATAGTGAGCTATACAAAATCACAAGGTCCATTAAAGGTTCTAAGAAGGATTGTAGAAAAATTACAAATAATCGAGAAAAGTTCAAGCCAAGATGCACCATATCATACATAGTACAACCAATGACTTTTACGTAAAAAATAAATAATAATAACTCATGTTTTCAGCTACAAAGCAAAGTCACATTTAGGCATTTTCAAGAAATGAGCGGTAAAGGGATAGATTTTTCATCTACAATTTTTATGATCTTCCAAGAAGAGTTTCAATAAAACGAGTTTTATTTTTTAGCTTCCTTCATGTAAGAGCCAAGTTATATCCTTGAAAAATAAATAATGATAAAAATTCTGTAACAAGGTGTCAAAATGCAACAAATTACAATACATTTTTCAGATAACTATTATAAAGGAATTTGTATAAGCATTCATAAGCTTTAACAAGAGCTGGTGTGAAAGATAAGGCATTCAACAACGTTCACAAATTTGAGCTCTAGAGTATAAGATTACACCAAAAAATGATAAATGCATATGGCCAGCACACCAATTAGAAAACATGGCATTGAAGAATGTAGAAGTTTGTATAGAATAATATCCAAAGATGCTCGAGCAATATGATGAGATAAAACTAGAAACTCTATTACAGTGGTAATATTCTCTGTGGCTGTGGGAAAGAAGAGAATGCATATAAAATAAATGGTGGCTAGTTAGTAGTTTGAAGCACAAAAATTAATCCAATGGAATAAACCACTCTATAAAGAAAAAATGGAGAGAACCAGAGGTCATAGTCAAGCTACAATTCGAGTGGAAAAATAAGAATCCAGAGTTACATTCATAGTTCGAATATCCAATACCCATGAGTTTTTTTTAACTCAAAGGGAGGAGTTACAGGTGAGTCAAATATTTCTTCAAATATTTCACACTCAAGATCAAGGTGGAAGCATAGAAAACATAGATAAAGAGAAGAATACCAAACATCAATGCAATGAAATAAATACTTCCATCCATTTTTATTTTACGGTAAATGGTTTCAAGGAAACAAAATATCAATCTCATAAAATAACAAAAATCACCTTGAAAAGAAGTTACAAAATCAATGATGATGTAGATCTACATTAAGCTCAAAATCATCGTCAATGGTCAATTGACATCTCACAGAGCTCGAACCGATCACAAAAAATGTCAAAGTTCCAGACCCTCGCACTAATATCAGAGCTCACCTTGAAGCATAGAAACCAAAATAATCATGCTCAGAAAATCCTATCAGAAGTTCACAGAAGAACTCAAAGATCTCAAGTTCAAATCATTTGACTCCACAAAGCTTCAATTAGAGAATCATCTCATTAGGCTCATAAATGAATAAAGAGAGTTGTGGAGCTTGATAACTTTCAGAGTTACGAAATGACGATGAAACATAGTCTCATAATGTATGGTATTCATAAGTCAGAAAATTAGCTCAAAGATTGATAGCATAAACAATGGTGGCTAAGGAAAATCATGGCTAGGGATTTTCCAAGCACAAAACGAGATTCCAATTGAATAATGACCAAATGACAGATCAATTCAACCAGTCTTTGCTAGACCTTAATCCCATGGGTTAAGGTCAAACTAACTCATCATAGGATCACAGTTAAAAGATCGGATGGCTCATAATTATCAAGTATAGATCAAATGGTGTGACCCATTAAAACCACAATCCAACTACCAATTAAAGCATCGATGGGCTATAGATCGAATATTATATAGAATCGATCGATGTAAAACCTCTTCCAACTCGCTATGTCAAGGTTATATTTATAAATCACTAAACTTCAATCACGGTTCAGATCAATGGTTGAAGATCAAATGGTACATAGATCAATAGATGAGCATAGCACCAATAAATATTGATTCATAGAGCCATAACCCTAACCCAAGAGTGTTATAGGAATATCAGTGGTCGAAGATTAATGTGTACACGGATCAACGGTCGCTAGTTAAAAGCAAAAAACTCGACCATGAGTTCACAAAAACTAACTTCAACTACCAATTAAGTTAAATACCACCGATACAAACATGTACAATGGGTTGAGTCATTGTTTGAGAGGGGGAAAGCCTCATGATTAGTTCAAAAATCATTTTCGATTGACATGATTAAGGTCTAAAAACATGCACATGCTGACAATGATCATCAAAAAGGTAAATCATTACCTTATTCAATATTGTTATGAAATATTATTCTAAAGACCGAAGTTATATTATATGCCACAATGGGATATTCTCCAATGATTATTATAAGGTACACTTTACCTTATCCTTATTTTTTTCAATGATTTTAAATCAAAAGGGGCCTAACACTTAACACATGAATAATTAAATAATCCAAACAAATAAAAGGAAATCTAAAAACTATCATATGTTCCTTGACCTTAGACTAGGGTCTTAATAAAATAGGTGCAACGATGATCCCAAAAGGTGGGCCAAAGGAATATTTTAAATAAATAATTATAGTTTTCATGCCATGTAATAATAAAATTATACCAATGACCACAAATGGAGGGGTCTAATAATAAAAAATGATTATTATGTTAAACTATATTGTATGCCCAAGGTCAAAATAAGGTCAACATTGGTTACCTTAATATTTGCAAAGTTTACCTTAAAATCTACTAAAATAAAACTCATATAAAGAGGAGGATATTCCTGTTACACATGTGCAACATGTGGTCCCCATAGTGGGTGAACTAATTTTGGCTAGTGTATTGGAAAAAAGGGTATAATGCATTATTTTTCTTGTAAAGAAATAATATTATGCGTGTAATCACAAAGGCACAGAGATGTCATTATAAAAATTATTTACCCTTCTTACACAGATGTCAACATCAGAGCTTGAAGGTGGTCCCCACACATTGGGTGAATATTTTGTAAAGTACCAAAGATAAAGGAACTATTTTTTCTCACACAAGAGGATTAATTTTTGCATGTGTATCCAAGGGGGGCATAATTGAAGAATTCTTAAATATATCATTGTAAGTGGATCAAGTTGTAAGTGTGACATCAAGAAGATGAAGACAAAGATTGCATGCACATTCAAGAAGACTTACACAACAAGAAAGGGCTATTATTAGCCAAATTATTCATCTTATTTTATAAAAAATAGATAAGTCAACTTCACTTAGACTTTATCTTATTTTTGTAACTAAGGCTATTAATGCCTTGTTGTAATCATCATGTCTATTTATATTCCTTTTTTTATTCACGATCATGTCTATTTATATTCCTTTTTTTATTCATGATTAAGGAGGTAAAATTAGCATGTATGGGTGATTATAAATTTTAATCCTATTTTTAGGATGGGATGGGTGAATAATCTAGCTATATATTTTGTGTAATTGACAAAGCAAAAAGAAGAAATTTTTGGACATAGGAGTGCTGAAGAAATTTTTTGCTAGTTTTTCCCCTTGAATGAGAACTGATTTCTACCTTTCCAATTATTTGAAGTGGTGTCTACATCTTTAGTAGTTATTTTGAATGTCAATTCCCTAATTAAGCATCTTACCTTATTGCAAATCAAGTAATTTATGCATAGTATTATTGTACATGTTTATCTTATTGTAATTGTTTTGATTTATTCCCTCAATATACACAAAGTATTTTTGCCTTAATATTCTATCTGAAAATTTTTTTTTTGTACATTTAGACATTCATTCTCAATTTGATTGTGCATGTACTTAGTCAAAGCCCTCTACAAGTTTGGTGTATCACCTCACTTTTAATTTTAGTTACAATCATCTTTTACTCCTCAAAACCCCAAAACATTAGTTTAGGATACATTAAAAAGGAACAGATCGTTGATACTAAAGACTCACCTCAACAATAGTTATACCCACAGACCTGAGGTGTTTACATTGTATCTATGAAAGTGAGATATTCAGAGCAATATTAGAACCCTTGCAGTCATCTCTCAACAAGGGTGCACTTTCAAGGTCATATGACCAAGGTCACCATGGAGTTTGACTTCAAACAAGGAGCTTAAGTGACTATTTAAACTAGATGACCAATCTTACCTAATGAAGAGCCCAAAAGATATATAGAGACCAAAAATGACTTGCATACATGATACAATTGCTAACTATACTCCTACATGTAATGAGAAATCCAAAATTGGCATTAGGAATTCAAATTTTTGAATAGGCCAAAATGGAGGGAAACTCACAAATTCAAATTTTTGAATTTCTAAAGTGTAAAAGACACCATGAATGACTCAAGTACACCACTATAGACCCAATAAAATAAAAATTTGACTAACACGTGCCTAGGATATCTCTATGTTATCCCTCGAGTAATGATTCCCTACATCATACTACCAAGGGGAAAAGAGAAGCTTCCATGGAGTTGTATTCGCTTGTCATCTGGTTCTTTTCCTTTCTTCCTCTATTTCCAATTTTTCTTGACCACTTGAGATTACTCTTGGACTACAGATATTGATTTTGGTGTGCTTTGAAGTTGTATCGTGTTCTTTCCAAATTACTTCATCCTTGCATGCTTACCAGTCCTAGGAGTGTATGCTTCCTTTTCCATCATTTGTTTGAGTTCAATCATCTGATTCATGTCTTTGTGGAGTGTCTCTACTTAATCATTGGTTGCTACATAAGCTCTCATTTTTCCTTGTACCTCTAGTGAATTCAATTCACTCTCAATAATGAGAATATTTGGTATTTTCTTAGCTTTTTCATCTCCATGTGATTGTTCCACATTTGTTTCTTTCATCTGACCTACACTA
Source organism: Taxus chinensis (assembly GCA_019776745.2). Taxonomy (NCBI): domain Eukaryota; kingdom Viridiplantae; phylum Streptophyta; class Pinopsida; order Cupressales; family Taxaceae; genus Taxus; species Taxus chinensis. The sequence goes on from CM034153.1 coordinate 520,998,387, forward strand.
AAAACATCCCAACATTGATCAAAATTCAAAATATGAGGTTCTCCTTTATGATTGACTACTATTTCTTTCTTATCAGGCTTATCTTCTCCTTGATATTGCATTTTTTGATCTTGTTGGATTGATTCAAGGTGGGATTCAAATCTATTTTCACCTTCCTTTAGGTCTAATTGATGTTTTTGTTTCCCATGATTTGATTTACATCCTTGTTATGCTATATCAATGCTATTTATATCAGTATGAACAATATATCCATCCTCAACCTTCGTGTTCACTCCTTTTTACAAATATTATCAATAAACATACTCTCCATTGAGCCACCGCAACATTTTCTTCACTATGTTACCTGTATTATCATTTACCTCACCTTCTTTCCTCTACTAAAAGAATACTTTCATCCCTATAAACATCACCCTTGAATACTGATTAGGCCATGCATTTCTATCCTTCATTGGATTCAAATTATACTTCACTCCATCCTTCACAAATGTATAAGTATTTATCCACCCATCATGGATGAATCTCTTGTCAAATTTCCATGGTATTCCTAATAGAAGATGACATGTACCCATGGGTAATATGTCACATAAAACCTGATCTTAATACCCACCCACCTTAAAATCAAGTAGACACTACTAATTCGTAAGTATTTGATGTTATTTTCGTACCTAGAAAATCTTGTAAAGATGAGGGTGGTTGAGCTTTTTCAAATTTAGTTTTTCTACCATTTTAGTGTACACTATATTGTCAGTACATATATTTTCAATAATAATATTGTAGCACTTACCTCCTGATTTTCATATTGTCCTTAACAAGGTTCTTCTTTGTAGTGGTTCCTCTTATTTTCTTTCATTCACCAAAACTCGTCTCATCATCAAAGACTCTTTAGTTTCAGGATATTCTCCCATAGATGGAGAAGTTGCACTCTCCTCTTCTTTTTCATGTACCATTTGGTTCCTTGCTTCACTAACCTTGCTACTTCTTACTTGAAGGTATTTAAGAAATTAAAAATATCTATGTCCAACAAAGTTATTGCATTTGAAACACCTTCTAGTAAATTCACCTCTACCAATTCCATATCCACCTCTTGAATATCCACCTCTGAATGAACTCTGTGACTATGAAATAGTCACTTATTCTTCATTCGTTTTCTTCTATTGTTGTCCTCTTCCCATCTGTTGACTTATTCTTCTTACTCCTCTTCCTCTGCCTCTCAAAAATTGAGTTTATTTTCTTGACAACTTTTCATCTGCCCTTAAAGTTTCTCGATATGATTCCTCTATTGATCTCAAGTGAAATATGAGGATTTTATCTTGAATGTTAAACCTCAATAGCTAACTTATTTAGCACTATCCTATATATGACCAAACCTCATAGCCAACTTATATAAATCATTAGTATAGTCTATTACAATTAACTCTCTTTACCTCAAATTTTTCAATTTCTTAAAAAAAAAATTGATAATTAATAGGAAAGAACTTAGATTTCAAATTGGATACCATCTTGTTCTAATTCTTGATCTTCTTCTTATTTTTACTTAATATTTTTTGCTACATAAATTCCCACCATATTGTGGCATGTCCTATGAGCTTGGTGATTGAAAATTACACTTTCTCGTTCTTTGAAATGCCCTATAAATAAAAATAGTTGTCCATATTAGTTATCCAATTTTTGATCTCTTCTGGATATATGGTACCTCTATACTCTGGAACTTTCATTTTTGGCTTTGTGTTTTCTCCCATGACTGCCTTGAATATCTTTATTTTTGGTCCTTCTTCTTCTCCTTTTGTTTTTACTGCTTCTCCTTCTATCTCATCATCACTGTCTTCTTCCAATGATTTTCCTCTTATGTGGGAGAATTCTAATGCTCCTAACCTATCCTGAATATTTCTTAACACTGCTGCCAATTCACTACCTCTATGTTTTTCTCTATTTCCACCTCCACTTACTTTTCTTGGTGGAATTTTTTCAACCTCTTCTCTTTCCTCTCAAGCTCTTCTTCTTTAGTGTTTCTTTTCTCCTTTTCCTATCACTTTATTTTTTATTTCCTTATTCTTCCTAGATATGATACCAATATGATGTAGTAACATCTAGTTTCTTAACTCTCACAACTTGAAAGCTAGATCTTCAACTTCAACTTTGTTCATCTCTTGCAAAAATACACCTAGTCCTCTTTGTTTGGAACATAAAAATTTTTAATCCTGACATTTAGTCTTAAATCCTCTCATGTAATGTTATAAACATGTTTGTTACTCCTAAATCCACCTATCTCATCTACCTAGGCCCTTAGTTTCAAAAGGTTTAGTATACTTGTTCAACTTGGCCAAAAATTTGTTTCTCGGCTTCTTAAAACTACAATTGCTTGGAATGGTATAGGCTAGAAAGATTTACCAGGATTCTGGAGAAGGTGATAATGATTTTGAGAATCCTTTATGAATTTATATGTGTGTGAAAGTTTCTTTACTTCAACTCCCAATCCTTTTTCTACTTCCTTCAAAAATCACCTTTTATGCCAATAATGCTCCTACAAGGAATAACCTAACACAAATCTTGTTACAAATTTTGATTGAAAAGTTTCTCTTCCTAAAAAAATAGTAATTGACATACCCTTTAGGCCCAAGAATATGTTTTCAAAGTTTCAAGGTTTAATCCTTTAGAAGAAATGGAAAAAATTCATACCTTTAAGCCCCTAACTAGACCATCACTATTTTCTATAGTGTCTTTGAGCTAATTGTTATCAATATCTCTTTAGTAACACCAAATTCCTATAAATGTATTCTCTAATAATAATAGCAACTTCTTGGGGATGATTAGTCTTGGTTTTCATACCCTAGAATGATTGTTAAGACCCTCAATAAGCTTTTCTTGACCAAACCTTTAGGGTTTAACTACACAGACTTGTGAGCATAAATTTCTTCACTATGACTTGAATATTTGACTTCAAAAGCTTGAATCACCTCGATGAGGTCTATAAAGAAGTTTAGAAAATATTTTCCTTTCCAGAGGGTTATCAACAAACATGAAAACACAAGATTGTTCTTGGAGTACCCTGCCTTACTGCAAAGATAAGGGTTTTGACAGTCTGCAAGAATTGTATTTGAATCAATAGCGCCTTCCTTCTTGAATTTGGAATCTGAAGGTTCTTTTAACTTGGGTCTCAAAATAGTTCCTCTCTAATGAATTTTTTTTCTTTCCTTCCTTCAAATTATTAGAACACTTATTTTATTTCAGACCCATGCTACATTTTTTTATCTCTGTCATACATTCACAAAAACCCACAAGTAAATATTCTCATTGATATCACTACCAACAAGTTAAAGTTGACTAAACTCACTAGATTTATAACTTATATGATTTATGAAATCATAAAATGGTTTAGAAATATTGAATCATATTGTAGAGTTGATGAAGAAACATTACTGTCATAACTAATCTCTTCCCTTTTCTCATTCCTTCCTCTCCATCTCAAAGCTCTAAAATTACACACCTAAATACCACAAATATGAACCATCTACAAGTTCTCTTCCTATATTCGATACTTTATAAAGTTTTTAAGCCCTTAAAATTTCTATTTCAATGAAAAACACAATCATCCACAATATACATATATGAATATCAAAAAATTTCCTATTTGGAGCTCCAAAATTAGTTACCATCGATTGATCAATCAATATAAAATAGTTACAAGGTCTCCTTTTTACCTTTTTCTCGAATTTCTTACTCATAACCATTTTCAAGGTCATATGACCAAGGTCACCCTGGAGTTTGAATTCAAAGAAGGAGCTTAAGTGACTATTTAAAATGCAGGACCAATCTTACCTCATAAAGAGCCAATAAGACATAAAAAGACAAAAATGACCTACATACATGATAAAATTGCTATCTAGAATCATACACCTAATGAGCAAGCCGAAATTGGATTTAGGAATTCAAATTTTTGAATAGGTCAAAATGGAGAGAAACTCACAAATTTAAAATTTTGAATTTCTAAAGCCTAAAAGACACCATGAATGACTCAAGTACACAAATATAGACCAAAGAAAACAAAAATTTGACTAACACATGCCTAGGATATCTCTATGCTATCCTTGGAGTAATGATGCCCTTGTATCACTTCCAACCCAGAATCCATCGTCGATGAGTAAAAAAAATTATATAGAGCACAAGGAGATTAGAAAGAGGGAATGAAAAATGAGAAAACATGCACATGAGAAAGTAAGGAACATGATTATCCATAGTGGAAGGGAAATAGTGAGGGCATGTCAGATGTGTCAGAATGAAATGACCCCTAAAATGTAAAGGAAGGAGATGCATTTGTATCCTAATATAATACCAACTCTAAAATGGTTAAATGTTTAAATTGACTTCTCTATTAAATATGTAAACACTTGGTTCCCTATTGGTTATCACCCACCAATATTCCACTTTCCTATACCAAATTAGTCTGGTGATATACCAATGGATGCAATGACTCAAGTTAGGGTTTGGGACATGAAAATATTGAATGATGCCCACTTTTCCACCAATCCAGCAGGGATAAACATGCCAATAGATTTCATAAACTTATACACCACCATACAGGCGGACCCTAAGACAGTTGAGGAACATACAGAAGCTCGAATGAGGAAATTCAAGGAGTTAAGTTTAGGGGTTTGATGATTTATTTAATTCTCTTTCTAAAAAACTCATCATGTGTATTTTGTTAAGCCATTTATAGCCTTACACTTGTACTTCCCTGTGATAGTACTAGACATTTTCATTATAACTTGAACTCATGGAATTTATATTAATTAATATAGTTATTACTAGTTTACTTTATTTTGTGGTATTATGAGTATGGATTTATTCTATTTATTGGAATATGATGTTTAAATGATGTTTTGTATAATGTCATCCATGTTTGCAATAAATTTGTTATATGTAGCAACTGACATATAGCCAAAAAAATCATCCACAACAAAGGGGTCATCCACAACAAATGACATACATCCAAAGGAACTTGTCTACATCAAAGAATCTAAAACCAAAGGAGGTCACATACATGAATATATTTGTGTTCTTGATCTTAAGGAACTTGGGGAATGTGGACATAAAACCTAAGTTTTCAAGAGTCGATAGAATAATAAATTATGATAACTGTTGTCGCCAAATCACTGCACCCTCCAAATGGCCAGAATGTGAACATAACATTTGGTGTGATTGGAACACATCAGATCACCTCTAAAGTTGTGGGACTTTGGATCAAGGTGAACCTTCGGAGAAGGATAGCTTTCTCTTCCTAAACTAAGTGCAGTACTACTCCTAGTGAAATAAAATATCTATCTAGTCCTATGCTAACATTTTCATGGGTTTCAGGGAAAGAGATTTTCAGAAATGAAACTATATTAGGGATGGTGATGCACCAAATAAAGGGTGTTTCCAGGCTTAATAAGGGTTAATTTGAAGAGGGCATGTGCACCATAAGTCAACTTCACCTACTACAACTTAGAGAGGGTACAAAATACCACAGACTAGGAAGTATATGTCCCCTTTGTTAAAATAAATCAGATGAACAAGTTATCAGTCTCCAGTGAAGAAGGATGAACTTGAGAAGGGTTAACAAGCACCACAACTCAAGTTCATTTAATGCTCCACCACTTGATAAGCACACAACTCCAAGAACCTGCAATAGAAACGTGAACTTGCACAGTGTATCTGAAAGCATGAAAAAAGGCACAAAGAAGTATAGAAGGATGAGAGAATTGAGATTAGTCACAAAATACACACTTTTCTTGCTTAAATAATGTGCACAATGCATCATACATTCAGAAGAGGAAATGGTTACCATTATAGTCTTGAAAAGGAGGCTTGAAAGTTCTATCAACACACAAGGACAACTTGCAGAAGAGGGAGGACTATTAAAAAATTGCACATGCCTAAGATGTCTAACTTTCCAGCCTATTTGACCTATCAGAACCCTTTGGAATGAGCTTCCAACTTACATTTATAGAAGAATATGTGAGAAAGGAGAGGAAATTCATAATTACATTCCTAAATTAAAGGCACATGATGTATTTATTATAGTTGGTTGAACCACTTTTAGAAGCTTCCATCATGTGCCTTTAATGTCTGGTTGACATAGTCCTCCTTAATTAATTAAAAGAATATTTAAATAATAATAATAAATATTCTTATTAAAATATTTAAATAAAAATATAAAAATAATAAAAAATAATTGTGGGACCCCCGTTGACCGGTTCGACTCAAAGAGGGAGGGGTCATGAAGAAAAGGCCAAATATGAGTCCACCTCGGCGGTTGGCTCATTGAGCCAACTCACCAAGTTGTACTTGAGTCCTTCTATGCCGCATTGAGCTAAGTTTAGGTATCCATCTCCTTGATATAGACCACATCTTAAATTTATACCAAAATTCAACTAAGCTCATGTTATCCTTCAGCTCGATGTCAAGTCGTTTGCAAGCTCGACATGTCGAGTTATCCAAATAGCTCCCATTCCTGTGAACTTGTTGACCGAGTCAAAAAATTTGTAACGAGATTGGTTCAAGCTACTTCATCAACTTGATTCTTCCTTACTAGTTTTTTATCTTGTCCTCCATGCAAGCTTTCCCCAATCTCTTCTTAACGAATGGTGAATGGCCCAGCTTCTATGCCATCATTATCAGCTCGTGACTTGGCTCTATGAGACCGAAAGGATTTGACCATCGAGCTCCCCGAGCTTACACCCATGAAGTCATTTTATGTATTCCTTTACAGATGGTTAAAAAAATATTTTAAATGTTAGCCTATTTTGAACCGAGCTCATACATGAGCACCATTTATACAACAAGCCTCGTTCTCTATGAGTTGTTTTCCCATGACTGAATAACTTCCAACTATGTCACCTCACCTAGTAACTCATTCTCTTCCTGGTCTAACTCGCTCACCATGTGAGCTCGGAATCATCAAAACATTTTAACACTTTGTGCTCCCTACAAGTGACTCGCTCACCACAGTGACCCACCAAGCTCACAATAAGATATCTCCACCGAGCTCTAAACTAAGTTTTAAACCGAGCTATATCTTCTATTAGATCGAAACCTCAACAAATATGTTTAGCTTTGAATGACTGGGACCCATTGAATTATTCAACGAGCTCTATTCTGAGTTGTTATTCGAGCTAGGATTAACCCATCTCGGCATGCTACTCTTTGGTTCAACTTAGTTCAACATCAATTCCTATGACAACTTGTGACTCGATGACTTTCCCGAAGTGTTTCCACCACCGCGATCTACTTCAAACACCATGGTCTTGCCATCTTGTTAAAGTGGAACAACCAGATTTGCATAGGAAACAAATTAATAATTCTTCTTATTCTTTGTATATTTCAATATGAAATACATTAGCTATTATATAGGAAATATAATAGCTTAAAACTACTTCCTATTAAATAGGAAGTACAATTAACAAATAACCCGTTTAATCGATTTACGCGTGTAACAACTGACTTAATAATACGAATTGTTTTAACAACTCGTATAATGATATTTATCTACATTATATTATTATTAATAAGTTACCAAATTCATATAATAATATAATTAATTAATAATGTTTACAACAATTAATTCCTAACATTCACCCCCTTGGTGTGAACATTATTAATATCTAATCTTCACCCCCTTAATGTGAACACGACGAAGAACCATATTCAAAGAAATTGAACCACCTCCTGAAAGCACTTCTTAGACTAGGTATAGACACCATAGATTATCTCTTTACCCTTGTAAAGGCGTATTGTCGAGCTGAATTGTGCAGGAATGCTCCCTTCCTCTTTGTGTCCCTGTGGGACTTTCCCTTCCTCCCTGGGTAACCAAATTCTGAATATCCGAGATCCACAAGCTTCACACTAGCTGGATAACCATCACTTGAGTCTACCTCGAAATGTTCTCCTACTCCCAAAAGTGAGTATTTTGAAAACATGACTCCTCCAAGAATCTCTAAAAAGGGTTTATTCAACAAACCATCACACTGCAAACAGGAACATTGAAAATGAACTAAAAATAGAAACCACACTGCACACATGTCACCAAACCATCTGTGTGACCCCGTCATTGGCAACTGACGAGAGGTCACTAATTAACCTCCTTCCTCTATTTTCCTCCATCCTCTGATTTTCATGGTGCTAGCTCAGCTAGATTTGATCATGGAGCTCAAATGCATATTAAAGGACATCGGATTCCACTAATAGTGCATCCAATTCAAATGTAAACAATTTTTTTTACAATTTTACGACTCTTTGAACTATTTACAATGACAGGACTAGACTTAAAATGAGACAAAAATTTGATTAACTCTTTACGAATGTCCTAAATCACCTATTTGATTGACAATGACTAGAAATTTAAAAAAGTAATAAATTGAGATTACTTTTTAAATTAAAATCACATTGACTAAGACAATACCAAAAAATGTTTCAACTCTTTTAAAAATTTAACGAAAAATAAGTTTAGACTATAGACACAATATTCAATGTTCTAATTGACTCAAAACAAATAATAATATTGACATTGACAATTTTGACAACCTATAATTGATACCCAAAATGACTATTACAACATGAATCTCAATTAGACACATGAAGGACACAATATTTTTTAATGACATTTACATTTACCATTAGAGTAACTCAGAACTTTAATAATAATTAAGACCGTTTATATAAGACAGAAAAATGACTAGTCTACGCAAACTTACAACATAACACTTTATACAAACTTATCATCTGATAATCAAATCGACTTTAAAAACACAAAAATTCTTCCTTAAAATAAAGTCGACCCCTTAAGCTTTGTATCCAATGATATACCAATTAGAGATCTAACAGAAATTGGAATTAGTTTGGTCCAAATGTAACTTGCAACCTATACCTGTGGATGTCCATCCAGACATGTTTCGATGCAAAGTAGAGTGTTGAGACTTCGCCAACCGTTCCAAGAAAACCTTTTAGAGAAATACATGTCAAGAGTCTGAGTTTGTCGCCAAAACAAGCTTGAGAAATATGGAACGCAAACCAGGAATAGCTGTGTAGAAATGGAACTGCTTAAATCCTCACACCTTCCCTTGTTCCTTGCTAAATTGCCTTCATTCTTCATGAGTTTATTTGTATGCACAAATGAGTCAAGTTCTCTGATGAAGCCAATACATTAGAACAGAAAATTAGATAACTTAGTTGATGTACATTGAATAATCGTTGGCAGATTTATATGAGTGCTGTAGAAAAACACCTTTAATGCTTGTGCTATATTTCTTACAACTCCATTACAACTACAAACATGAAGTAAAGATTAAAGGGATGACAGGGGCATGTGGAAGATGTCGATCTACTACAAGATTAATGTGGACCGTGTTGTGTCCAATGTGTATGCCAAGCATCGATGTATTTAATAGAATGGATGTATCGGCTTAGCATAATTCTATATCACAAATGCGAAGTCTAGGAACTTGTGATTGCACAAGTTGCATGGTCATCCAAATGTTTTGATAGGATTGCATGCAAATTAGGTCATGAATTAAGAGACTCTCATCTACGATTGAACCGCTCTGATACCAAAAGTGGAACAACCAGATTTGCACAGGAAATAAATTAATTATTCTTCTTATTCTTTGTATATTTCAATATGAAAACATTAGCTATTATATATGCAATATAATAGCTTAAATTACTTCCTATTAAATATGAAGTATAATTAAAAAATAACCCATTTAATCAATTTATGGGTGTAACAACTGACTTAATAATACGAGTTGTTTTAACAACCCGTATAACAATATTTATCTACATTATATTATTATTAATGAGTTACCAAACTCATATAATAATATAATTAATTAATAATGTTTACAACAATTAATTCCTACCACTTGTGACCTTGACACTGAATGAATCATAAATTCTTCCAATGTAACTTGGTTCACATGGCTTGTCTCCCTTCAAATCTTGTCGATCAATCTCGAGTTCCTCCAAACCCATGTAACTCGACCCTACGAGCCTGAGATGCTTCCACTACCAAGCTTCCAAAATTAGTTTTCCATTGATCTCTTTTCACTCTTACTGATCTACGTGCGAAGTGATATTTTTCACTGAGCCCCATCTTATTTCTCCACATTGAACTTAAAATGAATTTCTATCCCATCTGTAACTGATCTCCATACAGTTGCAAGCTCCTCCATCAAGCCGAGCTCTCTTGCATTGAGCACCTTTAGACCTACTCAGTATTGCAATGTGGCTCTTCAGCCGCCTCCAATTCTCATCACCATGTCGAGCTCCCAAAATGAGCTCTCCGCCAAGATCCTCAGTTCGATCCACTTGGGTTCCTGTCTATGGAAATTCATAGAGCCTGAAATGACTCAGCCGAGTCACTTCGACCCCGCAAAATGCCTTCTTCTTGTGACAAACTCATCCTCTTGCATTGATTTTATCCACTCAACTCCATTTTTATTTACCATTGACTTGATGACCTTATCATGATCAAGATGCTCGACTATTCTTCCTCTTTGAAAACACAACCTGCATAATTTTGTCAAACACAAACAGAGCTCTCTTTGGTGATGTGATCTTGCCAACTTGATGATGAAATTTTTTGCACATAGAGCCCTATATTGAATAAGTCATTAGCTTGCTTCTGAGAATAGTTCCACCTTCCATGCTAACAACTCGACGACTAACTAGCCATCTTGCATGCTACCTCCCTAATAACTAAACAGATAACTTGGTCATTGACTTAACTTCTAGTTGCACATTTAATTTCCAGAACTCTTCCCTTAGCGTGCTAGGTGATTATCCCCACGTGGTAATGTTTCTCATGATCTTTGTGAGGTGGACATTCTATTATGGTTTGTCGTGGGATTATCTCCACCATTGGCTCCTCATCCTTGGGATCCAAGTGTGCATTTTTTCATGCAAAACTTGGCATGTCCTGTACACCGCGAAATCCTGTAGTGGGAAATCTGGAGTTTTGAAGCCATTCTACCCACACATCAATTGGTGACTTGGCTCCTGATGTCCACTTCTCCGCCATGGCCACAGACCATGAAATTCCCCCATGCATGAAACCCTAACTTGACTGCCCCAAATCTTCACCATTGGCTCTATTGGCTCAAACACCAAATGGTAGGCTCATAAGTCAAATGAGTTAGTTTATAACTCAGTGTTTATATATATGACTATCGGTGTGCACCTTTAGCTCCACGAGCTTGATATTTCCTCATAGCCACCCTGTAACTTATTGTGATGAGTTCTTCTAAGTCATGTGTTCTATGTTGTCCTTCACGAGCTTGCTCAAAAAACTCTCCACGAGCTCCTCCTTCATGTCATCAAGAATTCAAATGACGATTTGCCAAGTGACTTGGTCTTGTATTTTTTTGTGTCTTCTACGAAATTCCTTGTGTGTGATCTCAACATTCTCTATCGCCATGACTCATTATCCAACATCTCCATATGGATCTCATCGCTAGGTTGTCATGATCTTTCCCAAAATGCCACCGTGTAAAGCTCTCCATCACACAACCCTACCAATCTCTTCCTCTACATTGGCTCGGCGTTGATTCCCTTGGCTTAAACTCGAGTCAATCACCATTCTTCTGAGATGAAGTCATTTGGTTCACTTGAATCATGTAAGAGCTCTTCCCCAATTCCAAGTGTCATTGCTAGGCATTAACCATTGACTCCTCGAGCTAACCTATCAAGTCATAACTCATCCTTAGCTCATTGAGCTACTTGGCAAGCTTTATATAATGTAGATAAATAATGTATAATAATATTTATCTACATTATATTATTATTAATGAGTTACCAAACTCATATAATAATATAATTAATTAATAATGTTTACAACAATTAATTCCTACCACTTGTGACCTTGATGTTGAATGAATCATAAATTCTTCCAATGTAACTTGGTTCACATGGCTCGGCTCCCTTCAAATATTATTGATCGATCTTGAGTTCCTCTGAACCTATGCAACTCGTCCCTATGAGCCCGAGATGATTCCACCACCAAGCTCCCAAAATGAGTTTTCCATCGAGCTATTTTCACTCTTACAGAGCTATGTGCCGAATGATATTCTGCGATGAGCTCCATCTTCTTTCTCGACATTGAATCTAAAATGAATTTCCATCCCATCTATAATTGAGATCCATACAGAATCGAGCTCCTCCATCAATCTGACCTCCCTTGAGCACCTCCTAACCTATTTGGTATTAAAATTTGGCTCCTTGACCACTTCCAATGCTCATCGCCATGTTGAGCACCCAAAACTAGCTCTCTGCCAAGCTCCTTCAACCAACTTGGCCTTGTCTCAGCCTGGCTCACCACCGATGCATCACCTCGCATCACTTCATCGCATCATTTGAACTTACCACCGAGTTGCATCATTTTCTAAACACGAACAGAGATCCCTTTGACAATGTGAGCTTTATGACATGACGATGTGATTTTGTGTGCGTAGAGCCCTATATTGACTAAGTCATTAGATTTCTTTCGAGAACAGCTCCACCTTCCATGTTAACCACTCAGTGACTAACTCACCATTTCACATGTTACCTCCCTAAACCCTTGATGGGTAACTTGGCCATTGACTCAGCTTCTAGTTGCACATTCAATTTCCGAAACTCATCCCTTGACATGCTAGGTGATTATCGCCACATGGTAATGTTTCTCACAATCTTTGTGAGGTGGAAATTATATTATGGTTTGTCATGGGATTGTCTCCACTGTTGGCTCCTCATTCTTGGGACCCCAGTGTGCATTTTGTCATGCCAAACTTGGCATGGTCTTTACACCATGAAATCCCATAGTGGGGAATCCAGATTTTTGAAACCATTCTTCCCACACATAAATTGGTGACTTGGCTCATGATGTCCACTTCTTCGCAATGGCCACAGGCCTTGAAATTCCCTCATGCATGACACCTTAGCTTGACTAACCTGAATCTCCACCATTTTTGAGTTGGCTCAAACTCCCAATGGTAGGATCATGAGTAAAAATGAGCTGATTTACAACTCAACTTTTATATCTATGACTGTCAGTGTGCATGTTTAGATCCATGAGCTTGGTCTTTCTTCACAACCACACTGTAACTTATTGTGACGAGTTATTCTTAGTCATGCATTCCATGTTGGCCTTCATGAGCTTGCTCAAAAAACTCTCCACGAGCTCCTCCTTTATGTCACTGAAGAATTTGAATGATGATTTTCCAAGTGACTTGGTCTCATATTTTGTTGTGTGTTCTGTAAACTTCCTTGTGTGCAAGCTCAACATTCTCTATTGCCATGACTCATTCTCCACCATCTCCATATCGAACTCATTGTCAGGTTTTCATGAGCTCATCCTAAATGCCACCGTGCAGAGCTCTCCATCACACGACCCTACCAAGCTCATCCTCTACATTACCTCATTGTTGATTCCGTTGGCTTGAACTGTAGTCAATCACCATTCTGCCAAGATGAACTCATTTGGTTCACCCGAATCATGTAATATTTCTACCCTCGTTCCAAGTGCTATTACTAGGAATTGACCATTGAATCCCCAAGCCAACCTATCAACTCATAACTCATCCTTATCTTGTTGTGCTACTCAGTGAGCTATTTCTAGCTCAATGTCATGTTACTCTTTAAATCTGACCCTATCCCAATTTTTGATATTCTAAGTATTTTTCTCAAAATTGGAGAGTTATTGAAAACGTAAAAAAACATTTTAAACATAAATTATCAAATTTTATGACTACTTGTTTGTGTTAAACGAATGCAGGCCCGCCAAGGGCTACTTTTTATCTCTAAGCAAACTTGAAACCCTTGAGACTTGAAATGAAGAAGAATAGTTTGAGATGACTTTGAGACCACCTGGGATAACATAAAGGTTTCATAAACATAAAATTTTGACCAGAATGTCCCAGAATACCTCATGAAGGATTTTTTCAGCCTTAGGTCATAATAGGCTCTCTATTGTGCAATATTATCCAAAAGGGAAAAAATTGACAACATTTTTTGCAACCTCCCAGGGATGATTTCCTGCTAAGCATGATTCCAATAGTCTTAAGTCATACATTGGGCATGGAGTCAATATTGGAATCCTAAATGTGATTTGATCTTATGTGATACATCCCGGAATCCCTTTGAGCATAGCCAATCTTGGACCTCCCTTGAATGCTAAGCATGAAGTATACTAAAACTGTTGAATGTTTTTCATCTATGGAACGCTTCAGAATTTTGAATGAGGAAGATCATGAAACTCTTATGGAAAAATTGAACCTTCCTTCTCCTTGACACCTTCTTGTGATGAAACAGTGTGCAAAATAACACAAAACACAACAACGAGGAAAACAAAAGAACAAAACACAAAAAAAATGTGCATAAGCACTTGGAGGAAAACACCTAACAAATTGTATAGGCGGTAGGATGCTTATAAAAAAAAAGCTTTGAGATGTATCCCATTCACATGAATGGGAAGTTCTTATCTATTGAGCCTTGATAGACAAAATGAATTTACCTCTTTGTAACTTGTGATAATGTATGTCTCGCTCCAGGGAATGTCAAACTTGGCATGCCTACCTGGTTTGGCCCTATCTTCATCCCATTTGAGGACTAAATCTCCCTCTTGAAAACACATGTCGGAAGCGTTCTTATCAAAAGATTTCTTAACCTGATCTTGATGTTGCTCCAAATTTTTCATAGCCTTGTTTTGTACTTCCTCTAACTCCACAAGTTCATAAAATCATACTGTCAGAGGATCACTCTCCATAACTTCAAGTTTATGAGCTAAATCTAAAGAAGGTAACTCTAAGGAAAGTGGATGTTTTGCTTCTCTTCCATATACAAGCACAAAAGGAGAATTTCCTATTGCCCTTTTAGGTGTGATATGATCTTCCCATAAGGTGGTCTTAAGCTGTGTATTCCAACTCCTCTTGTTAGTTTTCATCGTGCACTTAATAATCCTTGTGAGGTTTTTGTTACTAGATTCAACCAATCCATTTCCTTACTGATAGTAATTGGATGAAGTCTTGAGGTAGAGCCTATTTTTAATAGCCCATTCACTCAACTTCATACCAAGAAAATCCATCGCGTTGTTTGAAATGACTATAAAAGGAACACCAAACCTTGTCATTATACCTTCTCAGAAATCCAAAACTACCTTTTCACTACTCTCTTTCAATGCTACCACCTCTGTCCATTGAGTAAAATAGTCTGTTGCAGTAAGGACCCATTTATGTCTGTCACTGGATGCAGGATTAATCATTCTGATGAAGTCTAACCCCCATTGGACAAAGGGTTGATCCACTTGGATTAGATGCAGCGGAAGGGCCTGTGAAAAAGGCACATTCCTTACATTTCCTTACCCAAAGATGGGCATCTTTGAACAAATCTGGCCAATAGTAACCAGCTCGCATGATCTTGGTAGTAGTTTTTTGTGTAGAATAATGTCCTCTATATAATCCATACTAAAAATATTCTAGTATCTTACTCATTTGTTTGGGTCCTATGTACCAAAGGAGGACACCATTCAAATCCTTTCGAAAGAGAACATTATCTACCATTACATATGGAATAGATTACAGATAAAAGGTTCATCTTTTTTTTAGCCATGTTCATAGAATATACTCCTGAGAAGAGGAAATTCTTCATTTTGGCTAAGTAGTCAACTTGATCATCACTCTCATCATTGTTTAGGAGCATTGCATCCTCATCACCTATTGATTCCATGTCTGCAGCAAGTTGTTGACACAAACCTTTACATGTGACAATTTTGGTAACCTTGATATGCACATCATACTCCATTACGTTCATGATCCATCCAATGCACTTCTTGTTAATCTCTTTATTCAACCAAAAATCCTTAACACCTAGATGAGACACCATCAAATGAATTTAATTATTTGCCAACATGTGCTTGAATTTATTTAAAGCTTGGATAAATGTAAAGACTTATTTTTTAATGAATGAGTTATTGAGCTCGTAGTCTTTGAAGGATTGACTACAAAATCAATTGGTTGCTCCATCATATCATCATTTTGTTGGGTGAGGATCCCTGTAATGATTTATTGACCTGTAAAAGCATAAACGATACTTTTTTTATCAAACCTGGGGTTCATGAGCATGAGAGCTTGAGAAATTTCAATTTTTATGGCTTCGAAGCTCTCTCATCCTTCCTTTATCCATGATAATGGAATGTTTTTCTTCAGCATGGCTATCAGTAGTTTAGCCAAGGTCGTGAATTGAGGGATGAATCTCTGCATGAATTTTACGGTTCCCACAAAATTTTGTAGACCCTTCTTATGACTTGGGAGAGATAAGGACATAATCGAACGAATCCTGGCTAGATCAATTGACGTTCCTTCCTTTGAAACAACATGCCCCAAAAAATTTCCCTTGTGCACTGTAAAAATACATTTCTTGGGGTAAAGTAAAACCCCAAATTCACTAAACCTTCAGGAAACCTTCCTTAGATTGTTATGTGATTTTTTGCATGTTAGAATACATAGTTATGTCATCTAGGTAAATCAAGATGATATCATTGATTAGTCCTTTGAACGCCATATCCATGGCTATTTGGAAAGTAGCCCTGACATTGGACAATCTGAATGGCATTTTTTTGTAGGCATACGTGCCCCACTTGGTAGTGAAATCCATTTTGAATTGGTCATATTCTTGGACTAGGATTTGATTGTAACCTGAATATCCATCGAGAAAGGAAAATATTTGAGCTCCTTCCACTGTTTGAAAGATCTACTCCATTGATGGAAGAGGATAATATTCTTTCAATGACGCATGATTCAAATCCTTGAAATCTACACATAATCGAATCTCTCTGTTCTTATTCCTTACGAGCACTCGATTGGCTACCCATGAGGGATGCTTAATGGGAAAAATTATACAGGCCTCAATGAGTTTGGTTATCTCCTTTCTCATTAGTGGATCAATTTTAGGATTAATAGGACTCTGTTTCTGGAAAACTGGCTTGGCACTAGGATCCAGTTCAATGGTATGTTGTGCTAGACCTGGATCCTAACCACATAAGTCTTTATAGCTCCACAATTTTTTTTGTGATACTATTGACAAAGTTTGATGAAAATTTCTTTCTCTTTAGAAGTACACACTTTTCCAATCTTCAGAAACTTCTCATGCGCTACCTCGACTTCCTCAAAATCTTCCTCTTTGATTACAATGTTAGAGATTTTTCTTTTGACTTGAGCGTCTGAATTGAAAATGGATTCCAAAGTGACTAATCATGTTGGTAGTTTGTTACTTTTTAATTGTATAATTTGATCACCATATGAATCTTGCAACTTATCATGATTTCTTGCAGCAAACTCCACCTCTTCTTATAGGAAAAGGACAATTTGTTTTTCACTATCAAATACTTACCAGCTACTCACATTTTTAGGGACTGTAAGTCTAACCACTATTTGGACTACAAATTGATGCCCTTCTTTCATGATATCAACAGGTATGTCATATTGCGAGCTAATTGTAGCAAGCCTACTAGCATCTTGATTTTGATTTCTAGGAACCACATGGATTCTAAAAGCTTAGAAATCTTCAATCAAGTCCCAGATTTGGTTCTTGTATGATCTTAAAAGATCATTCTTGGATGCACTTCATGATTTCACTTGATGGAAACCTAACTCACTGTCTGCAAAAATAGTCAAAGCCTTGATCCCCTTCTTTTAAGCTAGTCAAATTTCTTATACAATGGCCTCATGTTCAGTAACATTGTTAGTGAAACTAAATTACAACCATAAATATGATAAGTACTTATCTCCTTCTAAGGAAATTAACATAACACAAGAACTGGATCCATTCTTACTTCTCGAGCCATCGAAGAACAATTTCCATAGTCCTTCCAAATCACTTGGTTCTTTGACAATTTGCGGTATGATTGTATCTACTTCATGAATGTAGTATGTACCCAATCCTGTTTCTTCAAAAAGTAGCAAACGAACTTCTTTTTCTGTCAATACATTAGCGTAGGGATTGTACTGATGATCTCCACTTGCTTCATATAACACAGTATCAGGGAATTCTTCAATGAGAGTGGTCGGCTCATGATCAACATCTTCTTCTTTTGGATCTCCAATGGTGTAATTACCATTTATGGGACTAATAGTGTAGGGTTCTACATGATTATGGAAGATTGGTTCCACCCTTATAGTCACTTTTGTTTCGCATCAAGTCCTAAGAATCATATGTGACTAATCAGCTAATAGATAACCGTCCATCTTGGAAGTTAAATCTCGTGATAGGAAGATGGTGAAGAGAGGAGAAAGATCAATAACTGATATGTCTTGCGTGAATGAAAAACTTGGGCATGCATGGGTGGTAAGTTGAAGTCCTTTGATAACTCAAACAGTCTTAACTGTTGTGCCATCTAGTTGAATAACTCCTCTTATAACTGATGCATATTGTATGGCTAGTACATCTGTAATTTTTTGGGCATGATTGATCTATTTGCACTAGAACCGATCATGCAATTATGCACCAGGTGGTTTCCAATGATCAAGGAAATATAGAATGGAGGTGGTTTGTTGGCTTTAGGAATAATTTTCCCTTCTGGTTGACACAAACTCATAGTCATTGCTGCTCCATGACTTGATGATTCATCAGTTGTACTAAAACTATTTAGAGCCTCTCGTAACAATTTTCTTTGAGAAGGAATTGAGAGTGCATCCCACATAGTAACACTCAGATTGGTCTTCTTCATTTGTTTTACTATGCTGAAGGGAATAGCTCCAACTTTGCTAACATTTCTTTGGGAATTGGGATCCTCCTTTAGAAAGTGCTTGTTGAGTATTGTGATGCTTAAAGAATCTTCTTTCCTTACATCTTGGCTAATAGGTATTTCTGGGTATCATAATGCTTAAAGAAGCTTCTTTCCTTGCAGCTTGGACAACTTGCAAAAGAGAGAGGGCTATTGAAAAATTGCACTTTCCTAAGATGTCTAACTTTCCAACTTATCTGACCTATTGGAACCATTTGGAATGAGCTTCTAACTTAAATTTATAGAAGAATATGTGAGAGAGGAGATAAAAGGTCATAATTACATTCCTAAATTGAAGGTATGTGATGTATTTATCACAGTTGGTTAAACCACTTTGAGAAAATTCCATCATGTGCCTTTAATTCCTGGTAGACCTAGTCCACCTTAATTAATTAAAATAATATTTAAATAATAATAACAAATATTATTATTAAAATATTTAAATAAAAAATATTAAATTAATTTTAAAATAATTGTGGGACCCCCGTTGACTGGTTTGACTCGAAGAGGGAGGGTTCATGAAGAAAAGGCCAAAAAAGAGTCCAACTCAATGGTTGGCTTGTTGAGCCAGCTCACCGAGTTGGACTCAAGTCCTTCTACACCGCACCAAGCTGAGTTTAGGTATCCGTCTCCTTGTTATGGACCACATCTTATCTTTATACCAAAATGTAACTCAGCTCATGTTATCCTTCAGCTCGATGTCGATTCATTTGTGAGCTCAACTTGGTAAGTTCTCCAAAAAGTTCCCTTTCCTATGAACTTGTTGACCGAGTCACAAAATACCTAATGAGATTGGTTCGAGATACTTCATCAACTCAATTCTTCCTCATGAGTATGTCATCTCATCCTCCATGCAAGCTTTCCCTGATCTCTTCTCAATGAATGGTGAATGGCCCAACTTCTATGTCGTCATTTCTAGCTCATGACTCGGCTCTATGAGACCAAAATGATTCGACCATTGAGCTCCCCAAGCTTACACCCATGAAGTCATTTTGTGTATTCCTTTGCATTGTTTTCCCACGACCGAATAACTTCCTACCAAGTCACCTCACCCAGTAACTCATTCTCTTCCTGGTCCAACTTGCTCACCATGTGAGCTCAGAATCATCAAAACATTTTAACTCTCTATGTTCCCTACAAGTGACTCGCTCACCACACTGAGCCACTGAGCTCACAATTTGAGCTCCCCATTGAGCTCTAAAATGAGTTTTAAACTGAGCTATATCTTTTATTAGATCGAAACCTCAATGAATATGCCGAGATTTACATGATAAGGACCCATTGAATTGGCCATTGAGCTCTACATTGAGTTTTTATTCAAGCTAGGATTAACTCATCTCAGCATCCCACTCTCGGGCTCAACTCAGTTCAACATGAAATCCTACAATAACTTGTGAATTGACTACTCTCCCAAAGTGTTTCCACCACCGAGCTCTGCTTCAAACACCGTGGTATCACCATCTTATAACCTTGATGCTGAATGACTTGTGAATTCATCCAATGTAGCTTGGTTCACATGGATCGGCTCCCTTCAAATCTTTTCGATAGATCTCAAGTTCCTCCAAACCCATGTAACTCGGCCTTACGAGCCTGAGATGCTTCCATTACCAAGCTTCCAAAACGAGTTTTCTATTGATATATTTTCAATCTTACCGAGATATGTGCCGAGTGATATTCTATATTGATCCCCATATTCTTTCTCCATGTTGAGCCTAAAATAACTTTCCATCCATTTGAAACTGAGCTTCATAGAGAATAAAGCTCCACCATCAAGTTGATCTCTCTTACATTGAGAACCTCTTGATCTACTCAGTCTTGTAACGTGGATCCTCAACCACCTCCAATGCTCATCACCATGTCGAGCTCCCAAAACAATCTCTCACCAAGCTCGTTAGTGTAATCCACCTAGGTTACTATCTGTAGCGATTCGTGGAGCCTAAAATGACTCAACTGAGTCACTTCAACCCTAAAAGATGTCTACTTCTTGTGTCAAATTCATCCTCTTACATTGATTCTATCCACTCGACTTCATTTTTATTTACCATTGACTTGACGCCCTTATCATGATCAAGATGCTCGATGATTATTCCTCAGTGAAAACACAACCTACATCATTTTCTTGAACACAAATAGAGATCCCTTTGGTGACGTGATCTTTTTGACTTGACGATTCAATTTTGTGCACATAGCGCCCTATATTGACTAAGTCATTAGCTTACTTCTGAGAATAGCTCCACCTTCCATGCTACCAACTCAGTGACTAACTCTCCATCTCGCATATTAGCTCCCTAACAACTTGACAGATAACTCAGTCATTGACTCAACTTCTAGTTACACATTCAAATTTTGGAACTCATCCTTTGGCATGCTAATTGATTATCCCTGTGTGGTAATGTTTCTCACAATCTCTGTGAGGTGGAAATTCTATTATGGTTTGTCATGGGATTGTCTCCATCATTGGCTCCTCATGCTTGGGACCCCGACGTGCATTTTCTCATTCCAAACTTGGCATGGCCTTTACACTACTAAATCTCATAGTGTGGAATCTGTAGTATTGAAACCATTATGTCCACGCATCAATAGGTGACTTGGATCCTGATGTCCACTTCTCCACCATGGCCCCAGCCACCGGAATTCCTCCATGCATGGCACCTTGTCCTGATTACCCCAAATCACCACCATTGGCTTCGTTGGGTCAAACTCCCAATGGTAGGATCATGTGTCAAACGAGTCGGTTTACAACTCATTTTTTATATCTATGACTGCAATTGTGCTCGTTTAGCTCCATGAGCTCGATCTTTCCTCGTAGCCACCATGTAACTTGTTGTGAAAAGTTCCTCTGAGTCATGTGTTTTATATTGTCATTCACAAGCTTGCTCAAACAACTCTCTACGAGCTCCTCCTTCATGTTGATGAGCATTTGAATGAAGATTTTCCAAGTGACTTGGTCTCACATTTCATTGTGTCTTCTACGAAATTCCTTGTGTGTGAGCTCAACAATCTCTATCGCCATGACTCATTATCCAACATCTCTATATGGATCTCATCGCCAGGTTGTCATGATCTCATCCTAAATGCCACCGTATGGAGCTATCCATCACACAACCCTTCTGAGCTCTTCCTCTATATTGGCTTGGCATTGATTCCCTTGGCTTAAACTCGAGTCAATCACCATTCTACCAAGATGAACTCATTTAGTTCACCTGAATCATTTAAGAGTTCTTCCCCTATTCCAAGTTCCATTTCTAGGCATTGACCATTAACTCCCTGAGCCAACCTATCAACCCATAACTCATCCTTAGCTCACCGAGCTACTTGGTGAGCTATTTCTAGTTCAATGTCATGTTTCTCTTTAAATCTGACCCTATCCCAAATTTTGATATTCTTGGTCTTTTTCACGAAATTAGAGAGTTATGGAAACATAAAAAAAAACTTTTAAAGATAAATTATCAACTTTGATGATTACTTGTTTGTGTTTAACAAATGTGGACCCACCAAGGGCTAATTTTTTGCTTTGAGAAAACTTGAAACCTTTTAGACTTGAAATGAAGAAGAATAGTTCGATATGAATATGAGACCACTTGGGACAGCATAAAGGTTTCCTAAATGTATAATTTTGACTGGAATGTCTCAAAATACCTCATGAAGGATTTTTTTAGCCTTAGGTCCTAATAGGCTCTCTGTTGTCCAATTTTGTCCAAAAGGGTAAAAATTGACAACAATAACTCTAGGAAGGAACTCAACACCATCATTTGATTATGTGTTTTAACTTAACAAATAAGTAGATGATTTAATTCATGATTTAATTACTGGTTAATCAAATTGATCGGTTACTTAAGTTATGTGATTGATATGTAAACACCTACTAAGTAGTTATGTTGCATGCATGTAGTCTCCAAATTTTTTGGTTAAGATATTTTACTTAATCTAACTAGAACTCCTAGTAGAACTCTATTTCTTCACAGCTTTGTTGTAATGGAAGATATAAAAACGAAATGATAATGTTGAAAATGGGATCAATCAATAGATAGAGTATTTTTTGTATTTTCCAATTGTAATATTCATGCTAATGAAATTAAAGTATGAGTTCTATCCATTTTCTGTAGTCACAAGACTTAGGAGGAATTAGCACCTAAGGCATGGCCCACTTGTGCTTTTCTAGCCCTCTCCTTCATCCATATTTTGATTCATTTCATGATTAGATTAGTAGTTATTCATTCAATTATCTGTATTCTGCTTTTACATATTTTTTCTTATATGTAGTATTTTCTTTCAGTCAAAATATAGTTAGTTTACAAGCATTGTTATTTCCTAATTGTAGTGAATTTTTTTTTTTACCTTTATACCTTCCAAACATTTGTAATTATGCATACACCATTAACACTATTGAAATTATACATCCCTTGGTCTTATAATTAAATGACTGTAGATTAATAAACAACATACTAATTACTATAAGTTAATTTGCACCACAAGACATGCTGAGTTTTGGGGTGTTGCTATGATCAATTCCATCTCACAATGCACCCCCATGCCTGAGTTTATAGAAAATGACATTAAATCCTTTTACGACACTAACATGGAATTGAAATACCCAATCCTTACATACAATATCTATGTGGGAGGATGCCAAACCATTGAGAGCACAATTCGCACATTTTCTATAGTGACTTCCAGGAGGAAGTCAAGTCTAAAGGGAGGGGGATGTAGTGCCCACTCCTCTTTGAAATTGATATTACTATGACTTTTATTATTTGGGATTGGATCCATAGAAAATATTATCATATGATCTTTATACTTTTATAGATGGACATTGCTATGTTTGATTAGCTTATTTGATAGACAGAATGGATGTTTTAGATTTATGACATGATAAGATTTACATGATGGATTATATGCATGGAGTGACATATTAGTATTTAATGATCTTGAGATAATATTGTACTAAAACATTGGTTTTGATATGTAGATGTTGCTAGATGATTTAGTTGGTTTTATGATTTTATTGCTAATTGATAAAATTGAAATATCTAGAATTGTGAACAATTCACGAATTATTTAATTTTAGCGATGATTTAGTTATGATATTGATGATGTTAATTACTATGTATATGTGTGAATTTTATTATCTTGGTGTCGTTAATATGGCCACGAGGCTTGAAAGGTATTGTTTTGATTTTTCCAGGCATTCACAACACAAGAGATAAAAGGGGATACGAGACTAACAGTGAAGTAATTTGGGGTATTGACAACAAGTCACATACGAAACTAGTGTAAATGTATGATTTTATTGTTGTTTTATTTTTATGAGGTCCTCATTGCGGGGTGTCCTCAAATGTGACCTTGGGTAATTGTGGTTTTCCATTTTTGGTTTTATTTATTTTTGATTAATTGTACTTTGTTAGTATTGTGAGTCACTTTTATTATTGTTGTTAAGTACTCCATTTAAGTTGATTAGACTTGCTTAACTAGTGTAATTTAGGATGTGACAAAAGTGGGTAATTAATGTGAGTTGGTAATCTTGGTTTGTGTTGGATTTGAAAGAATTTAATTACTTTTGAGTGTTGTGCACTCAACCTTGCATGCAAATTTTGGATTTTGACTTTCAATCCTATTTCGGAGGCTTGTGGGATAAGTTAAACTTTTCCCACACCTCTTAAATTCACCCACCCAATATGTCTATGATGTGAGGGGATTGTTTAATGCCTTTTTGTGTGTTTTACTAGAGAAATAGAGCAATTAATCACACTTTTCTTACAAAAGTCTTTCATTGTGTCCTTTAGGGGTGTGGGTTTGGGTTTGAGTGTGTAAGAGGGTTGTCATTCCCTCAACCACCAATTTATTGTGCTTTAGATATTGGTTTTTAACATTTTTTTGTGGAATGGAGGAAAATTTATGTGACATCCTACATGGAGCCACATCACTTCTCTGTCCTCTCTTTTCTATTTATTATATTTTTTTTAGGATTTGAGGGTTACTTGTTTTATTTTGAGACTTTTGGTTTTGTAGGAGCTTTCTTTGAGAGTGTTGTTTGGATATTAGAGTTGGATTGTGCTTGCTTGGACTTGGAAAAAGGATTAGAACTTGCTTGTGGATTGGAAACTCTTGCAATGGCAAGGTAAGGTCTTCACCCATGTTTTCTTTTGATAATTTGTTGTGCATATGTTTTTGAATGAATTGTTGTTGCATGTGTGCTTTTGGGAAGTAAAATGTCCCTTAAGTTGTATAGGAGAATATTGAAATGGGGTTATTTTGGAGGGAGGCATAAGGATTTTTACTAGTCATTTTAGGAGGGAGTTGGGATGGGGTATCCCACCTTGTGATAAGTAAAATATGCTCATCTTGTTGTTTTATTGTGGTAGACATAAGAGTGAGGGAGGCATAAGAGTTTGTTTTCTTTTTTCTTGGAGGGAGGCATAAGATTTTTGAGGGTTAAGATTGAGTTCTTGGAGGTTTTAAGGTGGGAACCCAAACCCTTGGGAGGAATAAGTAAATCCCCATGTTCCTTTCTCTTTCTTGGCTTGAGTTTAGAGCCTTTGTGTTGGGAAAATTGTGTGTGTTGATGTGATTTTGTTTGTTGTTCTTATTGTATTGAATGTTTTTCTTGAATGTGAATGTGGAAGCCTTTTAAAGCTGTAAATGGTTTTCTTACACCCCTCATTGATTCATTATTGGGGATCAAGGGCCAATGAGGAAGAAGGATTCTCTTCCTCATTTAATTATTGGTTGGGTGGAGAGTGTTGCTTACTCCATTATTTTGATTGTTGTGTTTGGATTTTGGGAAGTTTGTGGAGCTCACGTGAAGATTTGGTCTTTGTAGCACATTTAAGAAATGGAGAAGAGATCCCTCTTTGTAAAATAAATTTTACCATGTTATCTCCTTTAAATGGATATCTTTTAACTTACATTATTTTGTAATATTTTCAACCTCTTGTAAATGTATTGAGAAATGATTGAAATGTATTAGGTTTTCAAATTCATGTATACGAAAAAAAAAATGAAAGGAAATATTGCATTTGCTACTTTGAAAATCCCTTGAAATTGTAAACTCTAATAAGATTGTTTTGAATGAAATTTTTTTATTTTAAATGTATTAGTTATTGTAAAATAAAACCACTAAATCTTGTATTGTTAAATGAAGTAGAAACTATGAAATGGGATTGAAATGAAAATAAATTCTTCCAACCTAAGTTATTTTACTGTCTCCAAAGTGTGAGATGTTTCATTTGATAAAGATTGATGATCATGTTGAAATTATACTTGTTTCTTAAAATGGATTGTCATTTAGTGATTGTGAATGAAATTAAATGGTTGTTTATTTCTATTGAAAAGAAAACATAGTGAAAATAGTGAAATTTTGGTTACATTTTTTATTAGGTTGAAGGAAAGAATATAGAATGAGTTGTTATGAAAATATAGTATGAAACTAGAAATTTTATAAATCTAGCAACCCATGAATGGAAGACACCTTAGTTCAATTTATTATTTATTTAAAAACAAACTTACATAGAAGAACTGTTAAATAAATGCATGTTTGAAAGGTTATATTTTCGGAGAATAGAACTTCCGCCCTACACAGAGCGGTAGTTTAAGAATCACAACCTAGCATAGAGCAGCGATCGATGAACCAAACCCCCAAGTAGGGAAGTGGTCATAGGACTGCCAGCTTGCGTAGGGCAGTGATTTTTTCACTTTCAACAGAAAACAAAAATCCATCTGTTAAAAACCCAGATTAAAAATTAAATGAAATTTAAGCCTAAAAAAATTAAAAGGTAATTTCCAACAACTAGAAATGAGTTGAAATTAAGTGTTTAAGATCTCCAATGTTGTTTTATGGCACCCAAATGTGTAAAATTCTTAGATCAAAGGAAATGGGTTTTCTTCCCCAATTTTTGAACTCAAAACAAGAAAATATTTTCATTAAAATACAAAAAATGGTCCATTGTAAGATCTCTACATCAAACAAATGGGAAATATTACAATAGTGAAATCTTTACAACTGAAGCCATGAAAATTTGCCCATGGTTATTCTTCTTTCTCTTATGGCTCTTCCTCTTTCTCCTCTCCCAAAAGACCTACAAAAAAAAAATGAGGAAATAGGCCAAATGAATGAATAAGAACACTCCATAGAGATGATTATGTTTAGTGTAAAATCCCTACAATCCAAGGGCTCACATTGAATCCATCTAAGGGTTTTGGTTCAACCCTACAAAATTTAGGTGAGAATTAGGTGGTAATATGTCTTATATAAAAAGCATGTGTAGCTTATGAATGAGACCACTAAAGGAGTCTTAGAAGGTAAATTTAAATTTTAACCTTGATGTGTAGTTGGTGACATTGGAATGTGTTTTCAATTGTAATGATTAGTTCAGAAAGGAGAAGGATAACATACAGATCAAAGAATAAGATTCAGATTCAATCCCAGTTGGAGAATACACAACACTTCAAATTGGAAAAGTGGCCACCGAGAAAGAAAGGTATGAATTTATACAACTTTGCCAAGAATTTCCAGATGTGTTTACTTGTAGTTATGAAGATCGAAGAGGGTTCAATCCAAAGCTAGCACAACACACAATTGAACTAGATCTAGCTGCTCAACCCACCAAGTAGAAGTAGAGATCAATCAACCCACATATTGAGCATATGATGAAGAGAGAGCTGAATAAGCTGATAGAGGCAAGTATCATATTTCTAATCAAACACTCAAGTTGGGTTGTAAATCTGGTCCTAGTCAGAAAGAAAAATGGAAAAATTAGGTTGTGTGTTGACTTCAGAGATTTGAATAGAGTCTCCCTCAGAGATCAATACCCACTCCATACAATGAAGTAGATCTTACAAGTAGTGTCTGGGTCAAAAAGGTTCTCCGTCCTAGATGGCTACTTAGGGTATAACTAGATCATGGTGAAAAAAGATGATAAATTCAAAACAAATTTTACCACTAAATGGGGCACCTATGTCTATAGGAAAATGCCATTTGGATTATCCAACGCTGGAGCCACTTTTCAAAGTGCAATGGATATGGCATTCAAAGGACTGATAAACAAAATAGTACTGATCTATTTGGATCACGTTACAGTGTTTTCAAAAAATGCAGTAGACCATCTTTTCCATCTAAGGTAGGTGTTCCAAAGGTGCAGAATTTTTGGGGTGTCATTGAACCCTAAGAAATGTATATTCTTGGCCCATGACGGTAAGCTTCTAGGCCATATTGTATCAAATAAAGGATTGGAAATTAACCTGGAGAGATTTCAAGAAATAAAAGCATTGCCACTGCCAAGTCACAAGAAGGCTCTTCAAAGCTTCTTGGGAAAAATTAATTTTGTCTGCAAGTTTGTTCCAAACTTTGTTGCCCTTGTTAAGCCAATAACGTTGATGCTGAAGAAGAGCTTAGCATTTAGATGGACAAATGAAGGGAAAGAAATTTTTGAGGCTATCAAAAAATTGATATCACAAGCCTCAAACTTGTGAATCTAGATTTTTCCAATGACTTTGTATTATATGCCTTTCGTGGCAATGAAACGATTTTTGCAATCTTGGTTCATATGAACATAGAAAGTATAGAACAACTAGTTTCTTTCTTTAGCTAGAGTCTGGAAAATTATGAGGTGAGGTACTCTTTCATTGAGAAGCATGTCCTGACGGTGATCAAAGGATTGAAGAAGTTTAAGCATTTGGTTTCAAACAACAAGATCCAACTATTGGTATCACATGCATGAGTTAAAGAGTTCCTTCTCAGCAAGGACCTGAATGAGAAGCGTGAATGATGGATCACTCATGTCATGGTATATGAAATTGAGAAAAAGGTCACAAAACTAGTCCGTGGGAAGGGTTTGTGTGAGAAACTAGCCTTAGGTCAACAAGATGAAACAAACAATGAAAGGGAGGTTGTTTTTGTTCTACAAAATGATCAAGAAGAAGGGAGAAATGATGTACATGTTTCCTTTTTGACCCAAGAAATGGTGAACTTCCTTGAAATAGGCATGAGCTGTAATGGGATGAGTAAAACAAAAAGGAGACATTTCAAGTTACAGGCCATCCCATATGTTCTTATTGATGGTGTCTTGTTCAAAAGGGACATCAATGGCATTCTGCTAAGATGAATTAGGATAGATCAGGTGGAGAGAGTGCTATAATAATTCCATGTTGAAGTAGCTGGAGGTTATTTTTTTCCAAGAGT
This sequence comes from Taxus chinensis, assembly GCA_019776745.2. Taxonomy (NCBI): domain Eukaryota; kingdom Viridiplantae; phylum Streptophyta; class Pinopsida; order Cupressales; family Taxaceae; genus Taxus; species Taxus chinensis. The sequence goes on from CM034153.1 coordinate 521,027,351, forward strand.
GACAACAGTCAAAATCATGAAAGCAAGATATTATTGGCCCAGAGTGTTTAGTGACTGCTACACATGGATCAAAATGTGTAGGAATTGTGCATTATTCAAGGGTAAGGAAAGGATAGTAGCTCTTCCATTGCACCCAATCTCAGTCAATAAATAAATTGGGATTAGACTTCATGTAATGGGGATTGGACTTCATTGGAGTCATCAATATAAATTCCAGCCAAGGCCACAAATGGATTATGACAGTGACAAATTATTTCACCAAGTGGTCTGAGGCAGTGGCACTCAAAGAAGCCAATGAGTCTAGTATCCTAGATTTCTATGAATGGATAGTGGCCATATTTAGAGTGCCAACCACCATCATATCATATAATGCATTAGCATTCATAGGTTCCAAGATCACAAGATGGGTTGTCAAGAATGTGACTTATTTGAGCACTTCATCAAACTATTACCCTCAAAGTAATGGCCAGGATGAGTCCACAAACAAGAACCTGCTAAGGATCATTAGAATAAATATTGATGAGAATCAGAGGACCTAGAACACAAAGCTCAAAATGGCCTTATAGGCTAATCGAATAATGCCAAAGAGATCTATAGGAAGCTCTCCATTCAAGCTTGTCTATGGGAAAGAGGCAGTGTTGCCTATATCACTCGAGTTGTCAGCATTGGAGCTTGTGAAGCAACTAGAGATGTCTAAATTTGGACAAATGGAGGCCAAGTATGTGGAGCTAATAGAATTAGAAGAAGCCAGAGAACAAGAACTCTAAGCAATAGAAAAGAATCAAGCCTCAATTAAGAAATGCTTTGACAAGAAGGAAAAAGCAAGGACCTTCCAGGAAGGAGACTTGGTTTTGAAATGAGATGCAGATCGAGTGAAACCAGGAAGGCATTCCAAGTTTGATGCTATTCGGAGTGGCCCGTACATGGTCACAAAATGTAAGAGTAGAAATGTGTTCTAATTATCTACATTGGAGGGTGAAGAGTTGCAGATTATAGTGAATGGAATGTATCTTAAGCACTACCACTAAAAGGGAAGTCTCACCCTATATATATTAGCTTAGTCTCTCTTTCCTCTAAGTGCTTATACACATCACATTACTGTAGTCTAGGTTATTTCTCTCCTAAGTTCTTTACACGCTCTTCATGTTCCATTTGGAGCACATATGATTTTAAATTTTATATATAGTGTGGTGTTGTTTGGTGGCTCCTATGAAGTCCATTCGGAAAGACAGATGAGGCCCTGGGCCAAAAAAAAAATTCTACTCTCAGCAACCTTCATTTATAAGATTTCTTATGAAAATTAAGAGTGCAAACAGCTAGGCTCATGAATTAAAGGAAGAATTAGTACCAGACTGTATTTCTCGACTCCATGCCTAATGGATATGAAAAGGCAATAAGTCTTTTCATCTAGCGGGAAGATACCCCTGTGAGTCACCAAATTCTTATCCATATTTCACCCCGAGCCAAATATTGGATCAGCCATGACCCTGCATAGAAGGAACCTAAGAAAACTCACTCGGAAATGTAAATAGTTACAGAGGAACTCGATAAATGAGGGGGGCAGGGGCCAAGGGAGACTAAGAGACCTTGTATAATAGAAACGACTCAGTTGGGCCATTTCCATGTCTTAAATCTGTTCTCCAAGTAACAGGTAGAATCAACTATGACAAAATAGGGTCAGATAAAAAGGGGTGATGCCACAGAGGAACCAAAAATAATAAGGGGAAGAAACGGTGAAGATCTGAATCCTTAGGCTTGAAACGATTCAGGAAAAAACCCAAAAACAACTAAGTATGGAGGAGGCAGCTTAAGGAGAAACGTGTCCTAATGATGCTTCTCCAAAGGTGAATCCAAAAAGGGGAACCCAAAATTTCACCAGGATTCCATGCATCTAGAGCCCTAAATAAGTTGCGGGGCATTGAAAAGTCTTCAACTAAAAAGAAGGTGTCAGGTGTCGACTCGGTACAAATTCAGAAAGGAAGCCTTGGGAGGAGACTCAAACTTGTGCCAACCCTCCATGTAGAAAATCGTCAAAACAAAGTTAAAAGGAGGGCTTCAAAATTAGCTAAGTATATATGTATCAATAGAGAATGCCAAGTGTTAGTGTGGCACACCTGCAAGATTTGATCTCAAGGAAGAAACCTAAATGAGCACAAGCTCGCCACGTAGCCCAAAGTCTAAAAAGTAAGAGGGACCGCTGAAAAGTGCACAGATTAGTGGAGGCCGACAAGTATCAACTTGACGCTCCTCCAAGGGAAAACTTTAGGTTAGGTTATCAAGTGAGCACGGTGCCACCACGTGTTATTAAATAGGGGAAGATTCAGTTGAATAGTCAATGCATGAGCCCAGTAGGCGGAGGCTTCCAAGTGTCTTAATGGCGTTGATTCAAGGGTTAAATAGAGAAAAGGTTTCTAAACGAGAACTAGACTACCACGTATCCCAAAGGAAACTAGGCCGCTGAGCGAAAAGTTTGTTCTTTGCCCCTTGTTATCTAAAAAGGGGTAAAAGTTACAAAATGATCCATAACTATGCCCAAAGAAAAAATCTAGTGTTTGAGCCCGAGTAAAAGCCAAAGTGGGGAATTAGAGGAAAAAGTGAAAATTTTCCTATCGTTTAAAAGGCACAAAGATAAAGATAGAAGTGCATTTCCCAGCCAACCAAAAGGATCCATGTGTCTCGGCGGAGCTTCAGGGTTGTAGGATTTTTTTGGGTTTTGCAATTTTTTTACGCAAAAGGAAAAAAGACAGATTGCGGACCCGTAGATAAATTTTTTTCTCTAATTTGGCTGCCACGTGTCCCATATCAAAAGGGGGACCCATTTTTCAATTTTTTTTTCCACCCATTTTTACAGACTCGATACAAACTTCGAAGGGACATATCTTTTGACTAAGGGATTAAAATATTGTGAATCTGACACCATTGGAAAGATCTCGGCCTCGTCCATGCCATAGAGGCCTGAAACTTTAATTTTGAGGAGGGTAGGTGAAGAAAATGGAGGAATTTTTTTTTAGATTTCAATGCAGGATTTTCTTGCCTCAACAACTAGATCAGATCTGATCTATTTTTCCGTTTCCTCTTCCTTCAAGGTGCCAAACCAAGGATTGATGCAGTAAAGATGGATTTGGGGGTAGATTTTATCAAAAGCATTAACAACAATGGTTGAGCTTCGACCTAATTTTTTTGCTTCTCTCCCTCTCTTTCTTCTCTCTGATCAAATCTATTAATACATGGGAGGATTCATTGTAAAGTGTTGGACATTTTGTTTTGTAGGCTCCCTTCTCCTTCTAGTAAAGGGATTTGTGGGGTTCATGCCTTCCATTAAAATTGTAATACATTTTTCCTTTTGGCTATTTTGTAATGAACTGTACCAATCCACAAAGAAATAAAACACATTTGTGATCGATCTTAGATCATTTCTTGTATCTTTTTCTTTCATTTGGTCTCCCATTACAGATCTGGATATCTGTGCTTGTTTATTGTATGCATTTCCTTTGTTTGTCTATTGGAAAAATAAGTGTTCGTCATCCCTTTGGTGCATCACCTGGTAGTTTAGTTATTTCTTATCCCTTATAATATTTTATCCATGTCTCCTTAGAAAGTTTTAGATTAGGTATAAAGATAAATCCTTTGCAACTCCTAACATATGCACCTAAACAGAGGAATAAGGAACCAACCTTCAATCTGGAGAAATTTTCCATTTTTACAAGGTCCCACACCTTGGGGAAAGTTCAATGTTATGTAATCACACCAAATGACCCTACCTTAGAAAAGAAGATCTATATAACTCATTTGGGGTGCTGTGATTTCACTTTAACAGGGTGTTCTTGATGTTTTTTGATTTCTTCATGCTCATGTTTCTTGATGAAATTCTGAAATAATCATGTACGTGTGAGAAGAAAGTAGAAAAACATTTATAGGTTATGTGGTGTCTTCATGAGAAGTAGCTATATGTGAACCTAGAGAAGTGATCCTTTTTATAGTCAGAGGTTCACTACTTAGGTCACATCATTTCTGGAGAAGGTATCACTTTCGATCCTTCCAAGATTAGAGCTATTATGCAATATAACCAAGGTGCACAATTTCATGGGGTTGGAAGGATAGTATAGGATATTTTTTCAAGACTTTTCTTGGATTTCACACTCCATCACTTACCTTCAACGGAAAGGAATGAAGTTCATTTGGTAAGATAGATGTGATAAGGCCTTTGGGAAACTGAAGGAATGCCTTATGACAACACTGATTCTTATAGTGCCAGATCCACAACGAGAGTTATTTGTTTGCATAAATGCTTATTTGGAAGGATTAGGAGGTGTTTTAATGCAAGAGGGCTATGTGGTAGCCGTTGAGTCACACAAAATCAAGGATTATGAGTAAAATTATCTGAATCATGATAATGAGCTTGCGGAAGTTATGCATGCTTTGGTTTGATGGATAAATTTCCTTTTAGGTTGGAGATTAATCGTTAGGATAGATCACTTGAGTCTTCTTCACCTCTTCACGTAGCCCAATATCAACACTCGTTAGTGGCATTGGATGGAGTTGTTATGTGATTACGCCATGGAGATATAACATGTGAAGGGTAAGGAGAATGTGGTTGCTAACGCTTTGAGTAGACATAGACATTTGGTTATGGCTTCTTCAGTGGGTACAAACTTATGAAGTAGAATTATGCGACAACATCCACATGACATCTTCTACCTTGCAGCTTAAGCAGAGATTGAGTCTTAGAGACCCCTTGAGGGGAAGTTTGATGGATTTTCATTAGAGTGAGATGGAATTTTCAGACACATCGACCAAATCTATGTACCTAGGAATTAAGGTTTGAGACAAGATATATTGGCAGAGGCTCATCGTGCACCTTATTCATCCCATCCAAGGGTGAAGAATATGCACACCACCTTGAGGAAGTTTTACCATTGGAGAGGTGTTTGGAGAGATGTAGCTCAATTTTTGTTGAGTTGTTTAGAGTTCCAGAGCATGAAGTCTAAGAATCAACATCCATCTGGCATTCTCTACCTGAATGATAAACTGGAGTGGAAATGGGACACCATTTCCATGGATTTCATAGTAGGGATAGCGATGTTGAGATTCCACCACGATATCATCATGGTCACAGTGGATTGATTGACGAAAGTGGCTAAATTTTATCTAGTGAAGAACACCTATACAGCTAGTGGAGTGGCGCGAGTATATTTATATGAGATTGTAAGACTTCACTGTGATTCACACGGAAGATTATATTATTATTGTGATCTCTTATACACTTCTCATTTCTATACTACCATGTTGCATGCCCTTGGGATGACTATCAAACTTTATTTCAACATATCATCCAAGAGACAGATGGAAAAATGGAGTGGGTCAATCATATTGTAGAGGATATGCTTCAAATATACATCATGGACTATCATTCGAGGTGGGAGGAGTAATTGTACTTACTGGAGTTTTCCTACGACAATAGTTTCTAGAGTTTGATTAATATGGCTCCATTTTAGGCAATGTATGGAAAGGAAGTGTAGGACACAATTGAGTTGGGACAGGTTAGAGAACATGGTTTCTCTTGGGCTGGATTTATTATAGGATAAGGAGCATACAGGCTTTTCATGATTAGATAGAGATTGGAGGATGATCAAGACAGATATAGAAAGAAATATGTCATATCAACAAAGGATAGATCACAGTTTTGAGGTGAGTCACGAAGGTGTTTCTTCATGTTAGGCCACATAAGAGTCCCTATCCGTTACAGTAAAAGGCTCTAATATTGATCCTAGGTTTGTGTGTCCCTTTGAGATATTAGATTGTATTGGTCATTTGACTTATCGTCTAGCATTTCCACCTAGCTTGTCTCATATCTACAATGTATTTCATGTTTATGTGCTTAAGACATACATTCCAAATCCTTCTCATGTATTGGATTGGACCGTATTGTAGTTGTAAAGGATAAGGGGCATGTGATGGAGGATCCCGTCTCATATTTTAGAGCACAAGAACCATGGAACTTCGAGGAAAAGACATTGATCAGGTTTTTTTTCTAGTGGGATCGATAAGATGAGATAACAGCTACGTGGGAAGGCATGCCACACCCTTGAGAGCATAGTTCCCATATTTGTTCCAGTTACTTCAAGGAGGAAGTCGAGTCTAACGTGAAGAGGGTATGTAGTGCCCACTCCTCGTCGATATTGATATTACTCTTATTTTTATTTTTTTGGATTGGATCCATAGAATTTATTATCATATTCATCTTTAGACATTGATAGATGGACATTGTTATATTTTAATAGCTTATTTGATAGACAATATGGATTTTTTAGATATATGACATGACGATATTTACAGGATGGATTATATGCATGGATCGACATATTAGTATTTTACGATCTTGAGCTACTACTTGTATTAACACATTGGATTTGATATCTATATGTTGCTAGATAATTTACTTTGTGTTGTGATCTTATTGTTAATTGATAAATTGATAAAATCAAAATATTTAGAATCGTGAACAATTGGTGAATTAGTTAATTTTAGCGAGGGTTTAGTTATGATATTGAATGATGTGATTTGATATGTATATGTGTGCATTTTATTATCTCAATGTCGTTAATATGGATACGAGGCCAAAAAGGTATTGTTTTGATTTTTGTAGGCATTTGTGACACAACTAACAAAAGGGGGATAAGAGACCAATAATGAAGGAATTTGGGGTATTGGAAACATGTCACCTTGGAAACTACTGTAAACATATGATGTTATTGTTGTTGGTTTGTTAGGATTTCCCCATTGGGGGGTGCCCTCAAATGTGACCTTGGGTAAATTGTGGTTTTCCCTTTTTCTGGTTTTAGTTATTTGTGAGTAATCGTATTTTTTTAGTAATGTGTGTCACTTTTATTATTGTTCCTTAAGTAATCAATTTAATTTAATTATACTTGATTAATTAGTGTAATTTAGAATTTGACAAAAAGGGGGTAATTATTGTGAGTAGGTAGTTCTTGGTTTTTGTTGGATTTTAAAGAATTTGATTACGTTTGAGTTTTGTGCACTCAACCTTGCATGTAAAATTCGTATTTTGACTTTTAAGAAAATTTTGGAGTCTTTGTGGGACAAGTTGAGCTTTTCACGCACACCTCTTAATAGTCACCCACCGATTATGCCTATGATGTGAGAGGGATTATTTTAGGCCTTTTGTGTGTGTTTTAATGAAGAAAAAGAGGAATTAATTGCACTTTTGTTACATGAGTATTTAATTGTGATCCTTTAAGGGTGTGGGTTTTGACTTTGAGTGTGTAAGAGTATTGTCATTCGCTCAACCACCAATTTATTGTGATCTTTGGAGATTGTGGTTTGATGTTCTGATGTGGAAGGGAGGAGAAATGATGCATGACATCTTACCTGGAGCCACATCACCTCTCTCTCCTCTCTTTTATATATATTCTAATTTGTTTGAGGATTTTTAGGATTACCTATGTTTATTCTTTTTGAGTCTCTTGCATTTGGAGAGTGATTGCTTTGGAGGGCTTGTTGGAGTCGGAAATAGCTTGTTACTTGCTTGGAATTGGAAAAAGGCTTGGAACTTGCTTGTGGATGGAAAAATCTTACAATGGAAAGATAGGGTCTTCACCCATGTTTTATTTTGATAATTTGTTGTGCATATGTTTTTGAATGAATTATTTTTGCATGTGTGTTTTTTGGAAGTAAAATGACCCTTATGTTGTATAGGAGAATATCAAAATTGGGATATTTTGGAGCAAGGCATAAGAGTTTTTATTAGGCATTTTAGGAGGGACTTGGGGTGGGGTTTCCCACCTTGTGATAAGTAAAATGCCCTTATCTTTTTGTTTTATTGTGGGAGGCATAAGAGTTTATTTTCTTGAGGGTGGCATATTAGTTGTTTTTCTTGGAGGGAGGCATAAGAGTTTTGTGGGTTGATATTGAGTTCTTGGAGGTTTTAAGGTGGGAACCCAAACCATTGGGAAGCATAGTAGATCCCCATGTTCCTTTCTCTTTCTTGGCTTGAGTTTAGAGCCTTTGTGTTGGGAAACTTGTGTGTGTTGATGTGATTTTGTTTATTTTTATTATTGTGTTGAATGTTTTTTTGAATGTGAATGTGGAAGCCTTGCAAATTTTCCAATGGTTGTCTTATACCCTTCATTGCTTCATTTTTGGGGCTCGGGGGCCAATGAGGAAGAATGCTTCTCTTCCTCATTGGATTATTGGTTGGGTGGAGAGTGTTTCCTACTCCCCTATTTTGGTTGTTGTGTTTAGAATTTGAAAATATTTTTGAGCTTAAGTCAAGATTTAGACTTTTTGGCACCTTGAAGAAATGGAGAAGAGATCCCTCTTTGTAAAAGACATTTTACCATGTTGTCTCCTTTAAATGGAGAGCTTGTAACTTGAATTATTTTTTAATATTGCAAAACTATTGTAAATGTATTGAGAAATTATGGAGATGTATAAATTTTACAAATTCATGTATATGAAAAACAATAGAAAAAAGGAAAACTTACATTTGCTATTTTGAAAATTCCTTCGACTTGTAAACTCTACTAAGATTATTTTGAATGAAAAACTTGCATTTTAAATGTATTAGTTCTTGTAAAATAAAACCATCAAATATATCATTGTTAAATTATGTAGAAACTTTTAAATGGGACTAAAATGAAAATAAAGTTCTTCCAACCTAAGTTATTTTATTGTCTCCAAAGTGTGAGATGTTTCATTTTTAAAAGATCGATGATCATGTTCAAATTAGATTTGTTTCTTAAAATGGATTGTCACCTAGTTATTGTGAATGAAATTAAATGGTTTCTTGTTTCTATTGAAAAGAAAACATCGTGAAAATAGTAAAATTTTGGTTACATTTCTTATTAGGTTGAAGGAAAGAATAGAAAATGAGCTTTTGTTATGAAGTTTGAGTATGAAACTAGAAATTTTATAAATCTATCAACCCATGAATGGAATACACATTAGTTCAATTTATTATTGCTTTAAAAAACAACTTAAGTAGAAGAACTATTAAAAAATCCATGTTTGGAAGGTTCTATTTTACAAGAATAGAACTGCCGCCCTGTGTAGAGAAGAGGTTTCAGAACCACCACTCATCACAAAGTGGCGGTTGATGAACCACCTCCCAGGAAGGGCTGAGGTCACAAGACTTCCGACCTACATAGGGTGGTAGTTTCGACACTTTTGACGAAAAAATAAAATTCATCTATTAAAAACCTATATTTAAAATTAAAAGAAATCTAAGCCTAAAACAATTACAAAGTAACTTCCAACAACTAGAAATAAGTTGAAATTAAGTGTTTAATCTATCCAATCTTGTTTTATGGCACCCAAATGTGTAAAATTATTAGATTAAAGGAAATGGGGTTTTCCCCTAATTTTTGAACTCAAAAAGATAAAATGTTTTCATTAAAATACAAAACAGATCCCTTGTAGGATCTATACATTAAACAAATGGGCAATATTACAATAGTGAAATCTTTACAAGTAAAGCCATGAAAAATTTTCCATGGTTGTTCTTCTTGCTCTCATGGATCTTCCTCTTTCTTCTCTCCCAAAAAACCTGTAAAACAAAAAAGTGGAAATAAGTCAAAGGAATGAATAAGAACACTCCATAGGGATGATTAGGGTTAGAGTGAAATCCCTAAGATCCACGGGCCCACATTGATTCAATCTAAGGGTTGTGGTTTAACCCTACAAAAGATAGGTCATAATTAGGTGGTAATAAGTCTTATATGAAAATCATGTGTAGCTTAGGAATGGGGCCACTAAAGGAGTGTTAGAATTTGAATTTAAATTGTAACCTTAATGTGTAGTTGGTGACTTTTAAAATTAAAAATCCCTTGCATCTTGTAATTAGTTAAATAAAATTTACTCAAGGGTAACTAGACAAAATTTAATTTAGGGATTAAATTTAATTGTATTTAACTTAATGGGAGGGTAAGTTTAGACTTAGCCCTATAATAATAAATTAATAAATGACATTAGAACTATGTTACTAAATTAAATAAAGATTGTAACAATGGGATTTTATGTCGATATGGGAATTAAATAATATTAACTAAATGATAATTAAAACAAATAAAATTTTAACCAAGAAATAAACTAAACCTAGTTAAAGGTTACCCCGTTGCAACTGGTTTAAAAAAACTTGTCCTGTAAATTTTCTAATATAACTATTGGGTTATCTTTGGTTTTGTGCGGGAAATTTGTGGGCGTTACATTTAGGGAATTGGGAACAAATAGATCTAGGTTTTTGAACTAGCCTCCTTTTGGTCCTCCTGTCAGAAGGCCAAAGTAATAATCATGTCCATGAACAAAATTGACGTGTTGATTCTTGTGGTACCATGCCAGATCACACCCCTAGCCACTGTGCACCCCCACACCTGAGTCGGATTTAGGGAATTGGTAACAAATATAGCTAGGTGTTTAAAAATTCTTCCTTTTGGTCCTCTTGTAACACTTCCAAAGTCATATCCATGACCTCGAAGAAAATTGGTGTGGTGTGGTTAGTGGTACTATGCCATAATGCACCCCAAGCTATAACCACCCCCACACCTATGACATATTAACAAAATTAGAAACAATTAAAGCTAGGTGTTTGACCTAGCCTCCTTCTGGTCCTCCTATCGAAATTCCAAAGTGATATCCATAGCCATGAACAACATTAGCATGCTGAGTTTGGTGGAGCAACTATGCTCAATTCCATGCCACAATTTATTTCCCATGACTGAGATTACAAAAGATGACATAAAATTCCTATTTGACACTAAAATATAATTGAAACACCCAAAGGATTTCATTTTCATGTGGTGGTTTAGGAATGGTAGCACATGCTTCATCTGCAACCTTTTTAGAATTCATTGTTGGCACAATGACAACATAAAAGTATTGAGCATCAAGCTCCCTAGAATGACGGGTGAAAGAGGATTCCCTAGTGGTTTGAAGTACTACAAGAGTATGAATTATTAGGATCTTTATGGTAACCAAATTTTACTTAGTTTTGATTTTCTCAACATTTAACTAAATGTAGACAACCAATCACCTTGCCATTACAACCAAACTCATTTTGCATGCTTTTAATATGCAACTCCACGTTACCACTAAAATTTATTTGCGTTTCTAGGGAGCATGGAATCATCCACAATATTTTTGGGTGAGTTTTTGATTGAATACTACCATCAACATATGTTCAAATTTCACAATATTTTATATCTTCGTGGATTGACATATCCATAACTTATCATTGACTTCCAAAGTTTAAAATAACAGTTACACATGTAAATTTATCATTGGATTTATATATCATAATAATAGAGTGATCACTTAGATATTTTACTATGATTTGTTATTCAATTGATATTTTAATAATAAGAATAATATGACCTTAGTGGTATCTAATTCATTCCTTCTAATAAGTAATAGAGTTTACCGGTCGCTAAGCCATTACCTTTAGTCCATATATAACCAATTTTATTTTATGTTTAGAAAAGGAATGAAGGCCATGATCATGATCCAAAGACTTGCTCATTCCTATGTCATGAAGAAAAGTCCTAACAAGTCTTGATTTGTCATGATGGGAATGTTCATAAGCACCTCATATTTGAAAATCTATATTCTTTTGGCCATGTTGTTGACAAGGCTTAGATTTATGCCTGCATTTATGTTATTAGCGTCATTTGATTTATGACTGTGGTTATGACTATGGCTATGTGATTAATGTTGGCCATGAAATTATCTTTATACATTTGGAAAGGTGACAAGTAGATCATCGGTACTACAATGTCCACATCATTCATACACATAGATTGGTGGTAATTCAATGTACAATGATGCATTTGTGTATTTCATTATTTTATTTTTGTTTGTGTTAAATGTTATTTGTGTGGTTTTAATTATGGAATATCAATCATATTTTCCATAAGGGTATTAATTATATTAATCATAATTTCCTTCACGCATTAGAAATGGTTAGGTGTGAAAGATTGGATTGGAATGTATCATTAATGTCACTCATTCTTCCATTTAATGATTACGATATGTTCTCTTGTGTGCTCAATCATAGGGGGGATTTTTAATGTGTTGGCTGGGAGTTATATTTTCATATTTTTCCTTATAATTTTTAAGGAAATGGAGTTGCCCATGCTTCCGCTACTTTTGTTTTCTAGTTTAGATCATGAGATGGCCTTTTATCATAGTATTTCAAATCATAGAAAAAGTTTAATACTTTCCATTGATTCCAAACAATCTATGAAATGCATTGAATTTTTTTGGGAGAGAAATATATGCATCTATCTAGTCGTGCCCGCGTAAGTTCATAAATAACTTATAAGTTTATTAAGCACATTTTTATCATTAGTCCTGATAAATTTAAGGCAATGCCTATGGGTCAAAAATGAATTCTACAAAAACATAGAGTAGTTATAGAGATGACTGTTGAGCAAGAATATCTTTCTTCGTGGCCCTTGTTCTTAGCTAACTTAGCTCATCAAATGGATTGGGTGATAGGTCTGATTTTGTGGAATTATAAAGGAGAGTGGAAATTATCAAGTCCTTTGTTGAATCGGTGATTAATTTCTTTAAGAAAAATTAACCCAGTGTCCTTTGACTACCTTTTCTTGATTTAGCATCCATGTCTTCTCCACTCTCCACACGTCTGTTCTGGTGGAAAATTTTGCATTTCTTGGTGTTAGAGGTGTATTATTATCTCTTTAATGAGGTTAGGTCGAGATCCATAGTAAAGTCACCTGAGATGTTTGAGGTTGTGTCTATAGTGTGGAGATGATCGAAATCATAGACATCTCTTCCTATTTTGAAGCTTGAGTGGGTAGACGATCTATTAAATTTTTTTCCTATATATACATAGATGTAAATAGTATAAAGATGTAATCAATCATATAACATTAGGTGCATAATACATTTTTTTGTAATCTTATATCATTTACTTATAAAAAAATTAGCTGATATAAAGGTCATAATCACTCTTGAGCCATTACATATGTGTGTTTGATTAGTTTTCATTCTTTATTTTAAGTAATCTTTAATTTTAATCTTCCTTTCTAGTTAATTCATCTTTACTTAATATGTTTTACTATAAAATGGAAATTTGTATATGATTTTACGAGGATAACTAAGTTCATTGTCTTACACTCAAAATATCAAACACTTTGTATAACCATCTAGATATTAAGAAACATGCAATGAGTTGACACCCAAGATAAGATTATTTCTTCAAAGTTAAAATTAAAAAACATGCAATGAGATTAATATGAATTATGTGAATTTTATTAGTTATTTGACTAGTGTCCGCTAAGCCATTTCCTTAAATAAGTAATCTAGCTTAGTGGTCGTTTAGAATTTTCTTTGATACAGACTGATGTGTATTACAACAAATAGATGCATAGGTATGACCCTATAACTTGCTAAGCTAAGAAAAGAGTGTTAATAACCAAAAAATAAAAACTCAACTTTAATTTTGTCCAATATGATATAATGTTATTATATTGAATCCTAATTTCCTCAGTAATATTTATTACGACGTCTCCACATCTTGATGTTGTACGAGTAACCTAGATTGTTTGTTAGAATAATCTTTTTGACCGGCTAGGGAAAACCACCCATAGAATTCGAGAGTACAAAATTTCTATTAAACAAATATTTCTCACATAAATAATTAAAGGAAAATGCTTAGCAATAGCTAATATCTACTACTATGATTTCTTATTTGATCTCTATTTTCAAAATTAAGAATTTGTTGAGCTTAGCAGATGATAAGCCATACCTTTTAATAAGTAATGGAGCTTAGTGATCGCTAAGTATTTTATTTGATGTGAAACGATGTGTATAACAAAGAAAAGATGCAAAGGTGTGATCCTAAAAGTCTCTAATTTGAGAAAATATTTTTTACAATGATAATAACATAAATGAACTTTAAACTCATATTTTAGGACATAATGATATTATACCCAATGCATCTTGTCCCAAAAACATGTAATATGATATGTCTCTACACCACAATGTTATATGAGCACACTGTAAACATTTTTAATAAAAAATTTCTTCCCAGGTAGGAAAATCCTTCCATATCCTTCAAGAGTAAAAAATGCCCATTACACACATGTTGTATGAGCACCACTTGGCTCTACCATAGATTGTATAGAAAATATGATACAATTATAAATAATGAAAATTATTAGTGATCCAAATGTGTAAAGATAGTTTTTTACATTAGTGGAAAGGAATCCTAGTAGTTATAGAGGATAGTAGTCACGAGGCTTCTCCTAGAAAAATAAATCGACAACATAAGACATGTGGAGTTGTTCATTAACACCTATTGAAAGGAATAGCTTGGTGTCCGCTAAAACCTAAGGATTTATTATTTGAAATGGATGGTGTTGGAATAAAAAAACATAGTAATGGAGGTTAGTGGTCGCTAAGATTATTCCTATATATAAGCTGATGTCAAATACATGTGAAGTGAAAAATTATGTTTTAATTTTTCTAGTGTAAAATGCAATTAACACCAAAATATTGACAAACACAAGAGACATTAGAAATTTCATGCCATGCATCAACAATTTAGTTGTTGTCATTTACATAATAATATGGTGGATTTTTATAGGTTACAAGTATTTAATAAGTGTTTCTTTAGATAAAAATTTCTTAATAAATGTGTCAACTATATTGCTACCTAACTATCTGGTTCAAACTTGACACATAACACATTTTATGTGAACATTTATTTTAAATTAGCATGCACTATATCTAAAAATATCGAATTCAATTTCAATAAAAATAAATAATAAATTTACATATATTACTCTATTACACTTTAAAACTATGTTTAGAAATTTTTACTTATTTTTTCTTATAATATTTTTTTCTTATGCTTATATTAATATTTGTTGCTGTCTCACAAGTTCAGAAAGAAATATTTTCCACTGTCCCACTCATTTCAAAAGAAAAAATTATATTAATAATTCTAACATAAATACAACGTCCACATAAAATTTTGTTAATATTGGGATGGCTCATGATGACTATGCTCTCCTTAACCCTAAACGTTTCAGCCTCCCTAGTTTCAGTCGAGTTCACAGAATTTTTTTTAGGGATGGAGGTGGAGCATTTGGAAATATGATAGATCCTACTTTTTATTTGGATGGGGTCATCCATGGCGATCTTTATGACCATTTGAAGGAATCCCCTGCATAGGGGGCTAAGGACGAGATTTTTCTTGTAAAATTTGTGTATAATGGTGGGTGTAAACCTGCATTGTGTGGATCTACAATGGGGGATAAAGAATGGTACAACAAGTTTTTTGGCTTGGTTGTTGTCAAATATGGTGGGGATCTCCAATATGTGGTCTTCCTTGTATCCTTCACTTCCTCTTGCAAACCTTGTGATGGGAATTCATCTCATAAAATTATGTCTGTTATACATGGTGGTTTTGTGCATGGTGGATGCACTATTTATGGTGGAAATGTTTCTTATGACAGAATATTTTCTATTGGAGGAGAATTTTTAGAGAGCTCTAATATGAGACAAAAATATTATGGTTGGTGTAACACCTCTTTGGGTCTAGATATGAATCATGGCAAAATGGGGTAGAGAAATATTACCTCTACCTTGGATATTTTTGGTGATAAAGAGGATGCGTCCCAAAGCCCCGAGGATTTGGGGATTTTAACCCAGGTGTAGCCTATAGTGGGTAAAGTATTAGATTATAAGTATGCTATGCTAGGTGGTGTCAGTAAAACCCTTTCTGAGAACTGAGGCATCATCCCCTTGTTCAAGTCTTAAGTGCTTTTGTTTGTGGAAGCTCAAATGTGTCTGATGTATTACCTGGGGTTGGTCTTATACTGTTTAAGTCCTAAACAAATATGTTGATTGATAAATCCCCCACTCATTTGTATTTCAAGGATGTGGTTAGCGGGAGGCAACAAGATATGGGGTTTAGCGGACTCTAAGTGTAATAAGCCCATGGGTTATGCTAAATCTATCCCTTCAGTGATTTTTGGGGATGAGGTGGTTCAATCCAAAGCAGAATTCAAGAGGAATGGTTTGATATGTTGTTTCAATAACTTCTATCTAGGGTTTCTTGTGCTTCATGCTTATATTTCAATTCATTGGGGTCCTGGTTTGGAAGGTAGGCTGGATATCTTTCCTAGTGCACATGGTTTTTTCATTGTTGCTTTTCTTAGTGTTATTGATAGGAATTTAATCTTTGCGAATATTTTGGAATTTGACACCCATATGTTATTGATGAAACCCTAGTTTCCTCTATTTAACCCAGTTTCTGAAACCTTCCTTATTAAACCAGTGTGGATATGTCTTCATTACTTTCCCCTCCAATTCTGGTTGGAGAGTTGTTTAACTGCCATTGCCAACAATTTAGGGAAATGTTTATCTATTGATCCAAAAACTGAAGATTTTGAGCACACCATTTATGCTCAAATCTTGGTTTATATAGATACTTCTATGGATTTCCCTGCTACTATTTAACTTAAATTTTAAGATAGAACTTGGATTCAAAACCTGAATTATGAAGGGTTTCCCTTTAGATGCAAAAGATGCTTCTCTCTTGGCCATTTAGCATTAGATTGTCACTTGGTTTGTAAATATGCTAAAGGAAGAATCTCCTGGTGGAAGAAATGTAATTCTAATCATCTAGTAGTGAATGATCCATTGGTTAGTAATTTTGATTCTATTTATGAGAAATTGGATGATCCAAAAGTGATGGAAGTGTAACAAGCATGTAAGGATGTTCAAGGTCATCCATCTGATTCCTAAGACTATGGGGGAAACATTGAAGTTTTGATTCCAATCCATAATAATGAAAATGTAAATCCTAATATGGAAGAGGGTTGGAAATTTTTCACTCTGAAAATGAAAGGCACAATCTCCCCCCTTTAAATGTAGCTAAGATCCAAAGGGAAGGGGATTTGTTGAGATTGTTGCTTGTTTGTTTCTGCTGTTGTTTTGATCTTTTGTGTTGCTAGTAGAGACTAGTTTGTATTTCTCCTCAACATACTATCTTTTTCTCCTCTTATTTTATGGGGTAGGGTCCCCTTAACCCTTATTCACCGTTAATTAAAAAAAATAAAAATATATAAATTTGGTTTCCCTTATCCCCAACATTAAATGTGAATATTTATGAGGGATAAATTCAAATTTTGAATCATAAAATCACCCACCTTAAATGTGAACATTTGAAATTTCAATATCCTAAAATTTCTGTTGATGAGGGGGAAATTTAAATTTTCATATCATGTTTTTTTTCCATTTTCACAATTTCTTTCATGGCATGTATAAAAAAATTAAATAACCTAGAGAAATATAGATTACGGTTTATTTTTATTTTGGCATCGTAGAAAACAAACTTTTGAAATATGAATACAATATGGATAGGCACTAGGATACATGTCCGAGTGCATGAATCCTATCATTTTTTGTAAGGGAACATTGAGGAAATTATTATAATCTCATTTGTAGAACATACACACAAAGGATGCAAGAAAAATTACTTGTGTAAGATCACAAGTCTGAGTGCACAAATCTTGACCATTTTTTGAAAGCTCAGTTACAGAGGAGGCACACAAAGGATGAAATCAAAGGTGGTAAGAAAAAGAGGCTACGTATAGAATCTTGCAGACATTTTGTTTGAGAGAGGAGATAAAGGTTTCACATAAAACATCAAGCACGTAATAATTTTAGATACTACTAAAACATGTATTTATCAAAAGCATATAATTTAGTGTATGTGTACCTTAGTTCATGGTGGGCACTTTTAGTTGGTCTGTCTTCACCTAGTTCTTATTTTTTGCACGTAAATCCATCCCTTCCTTTCTCTCTGCTATCTTTTTGGTTCCTTTTCATCCCCTTTTCAAACCTCCTTTCTCTTTCTAAAACCACATTTTTTGTACTTCCCTAACAAAAGAAAATGTAATATCCTTTACAATTTTTACTCTTACTGAAAACACAATTTTGTGTTCTACCCTAGCTCTCGTATTCATCTTTGTTACACGGGTTCCATTTCAGTCCTTATATGTCTCTCTAGATAATTTTATTGTGGATTTTTCGTTCTCCTTTCAGTGATTGTTTTTTCTCGACACTGATGGCCTATATCTCCTATTGCAAAACATGATTCACATATTCAATTTTTAAAAAAATCATAATGGTTTGATTTAGTAAAGTTGAGGTATTCATTATGACTTCCTTTAATGATATTTATTAAGATGAAAGAAATAATTTTGGCTAATTATTTAAATGTTCATTGTTTATATGGTTGTCATGTTGATATATATTTTTAATTATATATGTTTTCCCATGTAGAAATAGTCAAATATAATATCTTTAGTAAGCTTTTTAATCTAAAATAGAAGGTAAACATATTATATATATGCTTAAATATTATTTTTTAAATTATTACTAAATGGTTTTTTGGAAGGGACCATACCCCGGATTATAAAAAATCCCAAAGGCTAGAAATAACATGAAGAAAAAAGTGGTTTTTTGATGAGTGGGGACCACACCCCAACAACAAGCATAACAACTAGATAATACAAAAGACCCATAGGTGGTTTTTTTATCCATGGGGACCTGTCGACACTAAAATTTTCCTCCGTAATTTCTATTTCATTAATGTATGTATTAGGAATAGGATGTTGTTAAGTGTAATTAGTAGTAGCGTCTAATAGAAGATAACGGCGCCATCAGTATGGTGCCGCCAATAATATAGAGTACGGTAACAGTTCAAGTACAATAGGAATGTTGTAAAAAGTAAATATTTGTCGTAAGTGGTCCGGTAATGTTAAAATGTCAAAGTTTGGGATAATTAGAGAAGTAGGGTCTACATGATTAGGAATTAGAAATATTATATTAGTTAATAAGGACAAGGAGTGAGGTCATAAATATTTTGTGTATTTTATTTGTAAAAAGTCTAAAAATGTGGAACCCATGTAAAAAGATAAGGTTTATCTTATCTTAAAAGATAAGCTTACATGTACAGATAAGAGTTAAGGTATGGAATATGATTCGTCAGAGTGGATTACTTATCCAATCTTAGAGATAAGATGGATAAGCCTGGAAGTTCTATAAATAGAGAGGCCACCCCCCCTCATTTAGCATAGAAGGAAGTAGTGAGAAATATTGTAGGAAGTGTGCGAAGGAAGCCATCAGTTTAAAGGTGTGTTAAAGAAGCCATTAAGAGGTGTAATTGTAAAGTTTCTCCCATAGTCTTGGTGAAAAGGCAAGTGAAGTCAATAACACTTGAAGTAACCTCATGGGTGAGATTGTTAACAATTTCATGTTAATATTATAATTTACTTTGATATTTCAGATTTGTCATCATTTCGTCTTATCATAGTTGATGGTATTCTTGTGTTATGTTTGTTGTTTTGTTTCCAGATTACATCCACCAAACTAAATGCTGTGCATTAGTAAATAATCATAGCACGAGGAGTTCTCTAGTGAAGAATTATCATAGTGCCGGATTGGTGATGACATTTTGGTTTCCGTTGCCGGGACCCATTCCTCGTTGGTGGATTTTCTGGAGAGATATTCCCACTTAGTCAGAAAATCAATTGGAGGGTAACCTTATTTTTTACTGTGCATAGTAGTTACCATGGTTAAGTCATTTTTACCGTGAATAGTAGTTACCATGGTAAAGTAATTTTTGCTGGGAATAGTATTTACCGCAGTAAAGTCACTTTTTACCGTGAATAGTATTTACCGCAGTAACTTCACTTTTTACCATGAATAGTGTTTACCCACAGTAAATTTTCAGTTTTTACCGCAATAAGTCAAGTTTTTACCATAGTTTACCGTGGTCATCTCTATTTTACTGTAGAAATGTGTAAAGTCACTTTCTAGTATAGTGATTCCAATTATTTGTGCACAAAAGTCTTGTTGATTGTACTTGTGGGTTGGTATTTCACGGTGGTTACTTTTGAAAATGGGAAAGATTCCTGTTTTTTTCAGCTCAATCTAATGAAGATGCTTCTTCTTTCATTCAAGAGTTTAAATGATCTTGTATTTGTAATGGCCTCATAAGAAGGGAACAATGGACTGAATTTTTTCGTACCTTTTTGGATGGTTCAGCACTTAGGTGGTTTGAAACACTAGGTGATAATGAGAAAAATTCATGGGATTTATTATACTGAAAGTTTTTTTGAAGAATTTGGTGAACAACAGAAATATGCAGATCTCATGATCGAGATCACAAAGCTATCCCAAGGAGAGAAGGAGAAGATAAGGGATTATCATGCTCGTGTTCTAGAGCTAAGGAGGAAGCTCGATGCCCAGATCCGGAAGGAAGGATTAGCGGATGGGTTGATGAATGGCATGGATAATCTCCTCTGTAAGCACTTCATTCTTGGGATGAAGCCAAAGATCAGACAATGAGTGAAGTATGACCGCCCAACTACCATTGAACAAGAAAAGGAGATTGCAAAAAGGTAAGAAGAAAGCATGGAAGAGGAGCCCAAAGAAATTGCTGCTAAAGTAGAGCCTACACCAGCACCTTTGGTCCAGAATCCAAAACCACTCTTGGTGAGCACAAATATTTCTTAGTACATCTACTGAGTATGAAGATATGCTCAAAAAGATGGGTCAGTTAACTATTAATCTTCTTTAAGGAAAAGAATTTAGTTCTCACGGAGGAGATAGAGGTCCAAAAAGAAATAGTTCTGAAGTTGTTTTTTATGGTTGTTATAAAAAGGGTCATTATAAGTATAATTGTCTAGATAGAGCTTCTACATCTGGTAAAGGAGATAATGATAAAGGAAAATCACCTGTGAATTCTTTTGATGTAGTAGATAAGAGCAGAAATAATGAAGTAGATGTGTTTGTAACAAAAAGAAAGAAAGAAAAAGATAATCAAGATGGAACTGATCCTAAGAAGATGAAAGGAGAAACTAGTAAGAAACATAGGAGAAGAAAGTTGGGTGTGCAGGATTTTCTGATTTCATAGGGGCAAGGACCATACTCCATCTTAGAAGATTTGTCCAAAAGGCCTGCAAATATTACATATGGTCAACTCTTGGCTATGTCTTCTGAGAAGAGGCGAGAGCTGCGAAGTGGACTCAATGCTTAACGAAGAAAGGAGGTTGAGGTCGTTGTTTTGGAGGCAGAGGCGGATCCCTATGCTCCACAAGCTGAGGTATTATGTAATGGTATTTCAATTCATGATGTCTTAGTTGATGGAGGTGCAGCAGTTAATGTAATGACCGAGTCTGTAATGAATATGTTGGGGTTAAAAATTGATCGCCCTTCAACACTTATGTTAAGGTCATTAAATAAAGGAAAAACTAAACCAGAAGGTGTAGTTTCAAATGTGGCAATATCTATTATGGGTGTTGTATGTGTGGTACACTTTCAGGTGATGAAAAATGGTATTGTTGCGTACCCAATGCTGCTAAGAAGACCATGGCTAAGGAGAGTTCATACAAGAAACTACTGGAATGAAGGTTTCATGAAACTTGGACGTGGTAGAGAGAGGGTGAAGATAAACGTGATCCCTCGACATCATAAAATAGAACCTGTGGATTCAAGTGATGAAACTGATGATTGGAAATCCTCTGATTACTCTAGTACCAGTGAAGTGGACACTGAAGATGAAGAAAGTGAGGT
The DNA here is from genome assembly GCA_019776745.2 of Taxus chinensis. Classification (NCBI taxonomy): domain Eukaryota; kingdom Viridiplantae; phylum Streptophyta; class Pinopsida; order Cupressales; family Taxaceae; genus Taxus; species Taxus chinensis. Next base: position 521,048,981 of record CM034153.1, read on the forward strand.
TGATGTTTCAGTCATGGATATCCTTCCAGTCACACCAACTCATGACCCCATAAAATTATCTGAAGAAGAAGTTGAAGATCGTCTCCAAAAAATAAAGATTGGTGATGTTGTGATGGAGAGTGAGAAGGAATCCTATCTCCAGCTCTTTTGAAGGTACTTACACATATTCACTTTTGATTACAAGGAACTCCATCAAGTAAGTTGGGCAGAAAATTCTATTGAGCTGGTAGATGGTGCTAAACCCATAAAACAAATGACATATAGAATGAATCCTAATTTTTCCAAGACTGTAAAAGAAGAAATAGATAAGTTGCTTGATGCAGGATTCATATTTGCTGTGGAGAATTCAGAATGGGTTTCTCCCATTGTGATCTCAATAAAAAAGAATGGGAAGCTACGCATTTGTGTTGATTACAGGAAGCTCAATAAGGCAACAAAGAAGGATCATTACCCTCTTCCATTTTCAGATCAGAACTTGGATGAATTAGCTGGCCAGGAGTGCTATAGTTTTGCTGATGGATATAGTGGCTACAACAAAGTTCGTATAGCAGAGAAAGATCAGCTGAAGACCACGTTCACCACTCCTTGGGGAACGTTTGCTTATAGAGTTATGCCTTTTGGGTTGTGTAATGCTCCAACAACATTCCAGCATTTGATGAATAGGGTGTTTGAACCCTACATTAAGACCTTCATCAGAGTATTTCTGGATGATTTTTGCATCTATGGGAGCAAGTTGGACCACCTGCACCAGATGGAGACAACATTTCAAAGGTTAGATGAAGCACAAGCCTCACTAAACCCTACAAAGTGTGTCTTTGCATGTTCTAAAGGTGTTTTGTTAGTGCATGTTGTATCCAGAGATGGTATTGGTACTGATCTTGATAAAGTTTCAAAAATCAAAGATTTACCATTTCCTATTAATAGAAGTAAGTTGAGATCAGTTTTAGGCCATGTGGGTTACTATAGAATTTTCATCAAGAATTTCTCAAAAATTGCACAGCCACTAACCCAGTTCTTGAAGAAGGATGTTACTTATGAACCAGGAAATAAGGCGCATGAAGCTTTTGGATAACTGAAGGAAGCCCTGGTGTCTTCACATGTTTTGAAGAATCCAGATTGGAGTAAGCCATTCATTGTGTACACTGATGCCTCAGATGTAGCACTAGGAAGTACTTTGAGCCAAAAGGATGAAAATGGGAATGAACATCCAATTTAATTTGGGAGCAGACAAATGAGCAGTGCTGAGGTAAATTATACTGTAACTGAAAAAGAGGCTCTAGCTATCATTTTTACTGTAAATAAGTTTAGAAATTACTTTCTAGGGCAAAAATTTCTAGTTGTAACAGATCATCAGGCTCTAAAATATATTGTAAATAAGTCTAACCCATCAGGGAGGATAGCAAGATGGATAATTTTGCTACAATAATTTGAATTTGATATTATAGATAGGCCAGGAAAGAAGCATGTCAATGTAGATGCACTCTCTTGAGCCTATGATGGTTTATGATCATCTTGTGATGATGATGATTTCCCTGATGCAGCATTGTTTTCCCTTGACACAATCCCTAGTGAATACATACAGATTTGGAATTACTTGAATGAATTCAATTTTCCTGATGGTGCCAATGCGAAGACTAAGAGACAGATTACTCAAGCCAATCATCCATATTCTATTTTGCATGGAGTATTATTTCGAATAGGACCTGATGGACAGTACAAGAGGGCAGTTGGATGTGATCAAGGGAAGGGACTGCTAGATGAATTCCACAATGGTACATGTGGAGGGAACTTCTCTGGACAACTTACAACAAGAAGGATATTGGATGCTGGTTATCACTGGCCCACTCTTTTTAAAGATTTTTATAATTATTGTAAGACATGTGATATTTGTCAAACACATGGTAACCATAAGACTTCATCAGCTCCATTATGCCATATTCTCCCACTTGGTCCCTTTGAAAAGTGGGGAATAGGCATTTTAGGTCCACTTCCAACTACCTCACGCCAAAATAAGTATATTGTAGTTGCCACAGATTATTTAACCAAGCGGGTTGAAGCTAGGCCATTGAAAACAGCTTCCATGGATGAAGTGGCAAGGTTCATATTTGAATGCATTATCACTAGATTTGGTTGTCCATTAGAAATTGTAACAGATTAAGGAAGCCACTTCATTAATGAGGTGGTAGAAGCCATAGTCAATAAGTTTTCTATTAAGCACAGAAAGGCAACAACATAAAAGCCAAGCACAAATGGATAGGTGGAACGAACAAATTTTGTGTTGTGTCAAATTCTAGCAAAAGATGCAGCCTTGCAGGTACATAAGTGGGATAAAAGGATTCATGTAGCATTGTGGGCATATAGGGCAACATCAAATTCAGCAACAGGATACTCCCCATTTCAGTTGGCCTATGGCATTGATCCAGTTCTTCCTATTGAGTTTGATATTCCCAATGTGAGAGTTATGAAAAATGAAAGGATGGATGAAAGTGATTCAGTAAAAGAAAGGTTGGTACATCTTCATTTGCTAGAGGAAATGAGGGAAATAGCAAAGGATACAAGTCATAAGAAGAAAATGAAGTAGAAGGAATACTTTCATCGAAATATCCATTGGTCTCCATTTCATGTGAATGACTTGGTTCTAGTATATGATTCCAGATACAAAAAAGAAGACAGAGAAAATTTCTTCCAAAATGGATGGGGCCCTACAAAATAGCAGTTGTGCATGAAAATGGTACGTACCAACTGGAGGAATTGGATGGCACTCCCATTACGAAATGGGTCAACCACGACAAGTTGAATATTTTCCAAGCACCAGAATACTCTACTCCGAGGACGGAGTAGAAGCTAGGAAGGGGGAAGATGTCGACACTAAAATTTTCCTCCGTAATTTCTATGTCATTAATGTATGTATTAGGAATAGGATGTTGTTAAGTGTAATTAGTAGTAGCATCTGATAGAAGATAACGGCACCGTCAATACGATGCCATCAATAATATAGAGTACGGTAACAGTCAAAGTACAATAGGAATGTTGTAAAAAGTAAATATTTGTCGTAAGTGGTTCGGTAATGTTAAAATATCAAAGTTGGGATAAGTATAGAAGTAGGGTCTACATGATTAGGAATTAGAAATATTATATTGGTAATAAGGACAAGGAGTGAGGTCATAAATATTTTGTGTATTTTTTATTTGTAAAAATTCTAAACATGTGGAACCCATGTAAAATGATAAGGTTTATCTTATCTTAAAAGATAAGCTTACATGTACAGATAAGAGTTAAGGTATGGAATATGATTCGTCAGAGTGGATTTCTTATCCTATCTTAGAGATAAGATGGATAAGCCTGGAAGTTCTATAAATAGAGAGGCCACCCCCCTCATTTAGCATAAAAAAGAAGTAGTGAGAAATATTGTATGAAGTGTGTAAAGGAAGCATCAGTTTAAGATGTGTGTTGAAGAAAGCCATTAAGAGGTGTAATTGTAAAGTTTCTCCCATAGTATTGGTGGAAGGCAAGTGAATTCAATAACACTTGAAGTACCTCATGGGTGAGATTGTAACAATTTCATGTTAATATTATAATTTACTTTGATATTTCAGATTTGTCATCATTCCGTCTTATCATAGTCGATGGTATTCTTGTGTTATGTTTGTTGTTTTGTTTCCAGATTACATCCACCAAAATAAAGGCTGTGCATTAGTAAATAATCATAGCACAATGAGTTCCTGGTGAAGAATTATCATAGTGCCAGATTGGTGATGACAGACCACACCTCAATGAAAAGGCCTAGACTTCTAGATAATGCAAAACAATAAAAAGGTAGAGACAAACTGCTAGGATGAAACAAAAATGCAACCAAATAGTAACTACAAAACATCTACACAACCAACACAAAAACAACAAAAAAATAGAAAGAAATAGGAGGACATAATCCTCCTAACTAACATATTGCTGATTTTTTTTTCACATCCTCCAACACCTTAAACAGGTTCAAGGCTAGAATCTTTTCAGAATATTTTCTACTAGAGGAGATCACCTTCTTTTTAGCCTTTCCCCCTTTCTACAATTCCTCTGTTAGGCCAATGACATGGCATATTTTCTTACTCTGAGTATGAAAAAATTTGAGAAACGATTTTAGCATAGTGAGATGATTTAATTACATGGAAACAATTTTTTCAATAGTGGTTTCCCAAGTTAGCTGATTCTTAAGAAATTTTGCCAATTTTTTCTCAAAACTCTCCATCTCATATTTTTTTCTCTTGGGGTTGAATCGAGGAAGTGGAACATTTAGGTGACATCATGTTTTTTGATCTTATTAGAGCTTCTAAGGACCCTCCTAGCTGGTGGAGAGGGATGCCTAAACCTTTTATATTTGTTAGAGATGTGGGGGGAGTAGGGTGGAGGAGGAAGGGTTTTTGGCCACCATTTCATGACAGTAGAGATGAATCAACATAATTATCCCTTGATGAAGTGGCTAGTTTCTTCTATGGGTGTGCACTTCATGGATATACTTTTCAAGGGACTGAAGTATATAGTAGGCCAAAATAACCCTAGGATGACTATAAAAATTATTCAAAATAACCAAATTATGGAGGGCTATGGTAGATAATCAACCTTCTAGAGTCACATACTGAACAACCAGGTGATCCACTTCATCATACGAGGATGAGATGGAGGAACAGATGATTCTAACCTTTTTGATTTACAATTTCCCTTATTTCTTTTACCCTTGATGGAACTTCTTCTAGTCTTCATCCTTATCAAACTTATTGTGGAAGAATTTTATGCCATCAAATCCCCAACCCATAACAAAATAAATCAGGTTCTCATTTATAGGGTAATATTTTCCCTTGTATGTAAAAACCCTATTTTTCCAATGCTTTGCAAAAAGAAAATAAATGTGTTGGTCATAAACCTTTATCCTTTGAATAAAAGTAGTAAATTTGTCAACATCAATGGATTTCCATAGTTCAACATTAGATTTATAAGAAGGATCAAGAAAAATTTCAACCATGCATGGTAGAACTCCCATGTTAGCAGGGATTTGGACGTCGTTAAATAGAGGGCTAATAACTCAAAAAATGACCTGCAAGTAAAATGACCACACAAATGAACAAGAATAAAAAATATATGGGAAATCAATGAAATGACCATTGGTTGAGAGGAATTATTGAGTGTGTAGGCCGACTGAGGTGGCCGTAGACCATTTTCTCTTAAGAGAGATCAATTAAAACCATAGAGACAGTTTTCTAAGGCCTCCTTTCCCATAATTTCCTTCACAGTCTTAGGGATGTCTTTTGAATTTTACTAAAACTTGTAATTATTGCAAGTTACACCCATGCTAGCAAAATGATCCACTAAGTTGTTTCCTTCATGATAGGTATGGATAATGTTAAAATTGATTAAACTATTGTAAAAATCCTTATATTCTTGAATGAAGTATTTAATATTACAATTGGAAGGAAAAATAACCTTGATATTGTTGATAATGTTGAGCGAATCCCCTTTCACTATGAACTTGGTAATATTAATATTTTTAGCTTAACAAAGATCCCATAGTGCAATGAGAGCTTTTGCATAGTAGTTTTTATGGGTCCCCATAGGTCCAACATAGGACACCATAATCTTCTGATGATTAGCTTTTATGCCACTCCCCCTGTATCTCTAGGGTTACCTTTGGAGGCACCATCAAAGTTGAGTTTGCATCAATCATCTTGTGGTGGTGTCCACTTGACCAAGGACTTGTCAATGAAGATGTTCATAGCCGATATGATTTCCAGTTCAATATTCAAATTATTTAAAAACCTCTCTTGATTTTTTTTGAAGGATTGATTCTTTGGAGGTTTAAAATTTAAAATATTCTTTGTCAACTCAACTATGATTTCTTTCAGAAGTATTTTCCTATTTCTAGTAGTGCTTCGGAAGATGAGAGAGTTTATAGCTTTCCTACTTTTCCATATGTTGTGAGGGAAAGCAAGCCTCCATAATTTCCTAACCAGGTTATGTTTTAATGATGGATGCCATTGTTTCCAATCTTCAGCTATATCATTCGAAAAAATCCAATAAATTTCAAATTTAGAAAATACTAACTCATAATGGCTTTAAGAAAAAGGTAATTGTAACAATAAGTGATGAACATATTCAACATCATTCTTGCATAGGTGGCATCTATTAGGTAAAGTATAACATCTCTTTATAATATTATCAATACTGAGATTTTTTTTATTGAGTACCTTTTGAAGAAACTGATTGAATTTGGGTGTGAGTTATTTATGCTAATATTTCATTGATTTTTTTTTGTTGAGTACCTATTGCAATGGTTAGTTTGAAGGTCGTTGCACACGTTTTGAATTCTTTATCCAATGTTGACTGTGAGAGCTTCCTTTTGGCTAAGAGAAACTATGTGAAATACAAAACAAGACCAAAAAAAGAGTTAAATAGTATATGACAGTGGACTTCTTAGCGTATGCTAGATCTGGGAAGTTTGATACTTCATAGAAGGTTGTCAATCCACTGTTTATAAATCAATATAAAATAACGTAAACATTGTAAATAAAATAATCTATTACTAACATTCTAATTTGGGTGCCTCAGATTATTATCAATGTTTATCCAATAAAGTTTTAAAATGTTATGTAGGTAAAGGTTTTGGGTTGGGTTATGGGTAGCGTAGGTGGTATGTAGGTCATAGACAAAGTCTTAGTAAGGTTAGGTAATATTTTGGGTTGTTTTGGGTGAGGTAATTAGTTTGCTAGTCTGGAACAGTATTATCAGACATAGAGACTGACGCCAGTCAGGGTGACTGATGTAAGTTTAGGTGTGACCCATACTGGTTACTGTGGAAAGTGGCAGGGAGTCAAGTGGAAGATGTTTAGGCTCTCTTCTGTCTTGGAACAAATAATTTGAAAGGTCTCTGTGTGGGAGGATGAGGTGACAGGTCCAAAATAGGTGTGGTAAGGTTTTGAGGGAGGTTTGGGGTAGGCTAAGGGTTGAGTTGTTAGTTTGGGTTGACAGTCACAGTGACCAATATCGATTAAGGAGACCAATGTTGGTATATGACAGACCAACCATGGTTAGGGTTTAATTGGTGTCAGTGACTCTGGGGAAATGGAAGATGTTGCAGAACATGTTTTGGGTCATTTTTGTGATTACACAAAGATTTTGGAGGGTTTTTGTAAGGTCTACATGTGGGAGGTAGTTTTGGGATAGGTTTTTGTGAAGTTTAGGTGGGGTGTGAGGGGGTGGTTGATCAAGAGAAAGCTGAGTGATAGATCTAAGAAAGAACAATGAATAGATGAAGGAAAATAGAGAATACAACTGCACATGACAAATGAGAAACCAAATTACTTGGAGTTTATAAGGATTTTAAATACTTGTAGTGGTGGAGAGGTGATTGAAGATGTTGGTGCTAGTTGTTTTGTGGAATGGTTCTCAGTGCTACAGAAGTGCTTCCTAGAATGCTACCGTGAATGTAAATACCTCCTGATCAGTCTTGGTGTTGGCTATGGATCTGTGGAAGTGTGAAAGGGCTTTGGTTCATTATTGCATGTAGATCTCCTTCATTTCAAAAACATGAGAATGTGGCCAACCTCTCAAACAAGGTTACCAAAAGGAATATAAGGTAACCGACAATGGTTTAGGGTGACCGGTGTCATTTTAGGGTTGAATGGCATTGGTTACAGTTAGAAATCCTAGGTTTACTAAAAATTCTAGATCTTGGTGATCCTTTTGGGCCATCTCAGTCTATTCTCATGGATCCAAATGGAACATTACATTTTAATGAGAGGGAATGTGGTTAGAGGGAGGATATGCATGTGTTTTTAACGTTATACTAAGTCTTAGCTCATTAAGGTAGGTAGGGATAAGTCTTAGTTAGTTATGGAAACATGTTATAAATAGATCCATGGTGAGGTGTCTAGGTGAGGTGTTTAGGTGAGGTGTACATCCATTTAATTATAGTAATTAAATTAATAAATGGGGTGCGGATGGGTATTAATTTAATTATAGATAATTAAATTAATATTAAGGTGGGTTAAAAGGGGCCATGGTTACGTGAATCTATGTAAGTTAGTTATTCAAAAAGGGACCGAGGGGAGTGTGACCCAATTTTGGTGTCTAAATTTTGCCCATTTTTGTCACGTGGCTTGTATTGGTAAGAAAAAATGACAAAAATAGGAAATGGGTGTGTCATGTATAAGTGAGGGTGGTGTTTTCCCAAGTGTGGGTGAAGGCAACCCCCCTCAAACTAGGAACCAATGAGGTGAAAGATGGAAGTAGTGAGTGGTATGATAAAATGAAGAGGTGTGAAGATGAAGATCAGTAGGTACATTGGGTAAAGGTTAAACGCCAATTTGGGTAACTAGGTAAAATGGGTCAGGGTTAAAGGTAGTGAAAGTTGAATGCACACACATGTTGGAGACTACGACACAATACCAAGTTGAAAAGCTTTCAAACTCTATGTCGTATAAGGTCGATAGGTTTATTTAAATAGGGTTAAACTGATTCTGGTACCAAGGTATAGGATATGGTGTGGAAACGTAAAAAAGGTCAATTGAAGGAATGTTTAGGTATGTTTTGGTACACCAAAGGTCAGGTCAGGATAAACAACATGACAATAGGCAAGGTAAGGTCAGTAGGAAAAACCACACGGGTAACAACATCACAAGGTACAACGAGCACAGAGGGTCAAAGGTCACAAAAAGTGGTTTAGGTCAAGGTATATAGGTAATGACATGGGTAAGGCCAAGGTATAGGTAAAATAACATGTCCCTAAATGCAATTAAGGATAAGTATAAGGTATTTGGACTTATAGGTAGGTGGTCATAAGTGTAGGTAAGGGATAAAAGGTTCCCGACAATGGGGAGTGAGGGTCAAAAATGGGTAAAATGAGGTAAAGATGAGAATGGTAAGTAACCGATGCCGGTTGAAGAATGACCAACATTGGTATCGTAGGGCACGAATTGACTAACATCATTCAAGTCGATTTGGGGCTAAAAAAGGAAATTTCCACTTTTTACGGAATCATTTGTCATTTTCCATTTATAGAAAAAGTCTAAAGAGAACGTGAGAGCTGCAAAAATGACCAGGTGAGACCGAGAGCAGAGTGAGTAAATCTAACATTGGGTGATTGGCATGTGGTTAGCGGGTCCACAAGATTGGGTTGGTGGATGTGATTGGTTAGAGGTGAGGAGGTTATTTGGGTCATGGAGGAGGCAGGAGAAGGTTTGGGTGGGCCACTAACATAGTGACTGGACAAACCACCGTGTCCTCAACAACGAGATGAGGTAGGATCTTATCCAAGTTTACTTTTGTGGATTAAAAGGAGTTTTAGAAATAAGGGTGGGTAAAAAAAAAGGTTTTTCATAGGAATTAAATTGTCATGTGAAAATAAAATGAATGAAATGAGCTGGGAGAAGGTCTCAAGTAAGAAAAATGAGAGTGGGGATGAGGGTAGGTGAGGGTTGGGTAAGGTAAGGTAGGTTATTACGTTATGTTTTGGTTAGTGCTTGAAAAGAAAAGAAATTGGGGGGGATTTCTAGTTTGGGTGGTGTGACAAAGATCAGTGCCGGTCAAATCTTAACCGATGCCAATCAATCCTGGCCAGCATCGGTCGAGTAGTAGGTGACGAATTTCGGTCAAGGGTGACCGATACCAGTCAATAGTGACTGATGCCGGTCAATCATGACTGATGTCGGTCAGGTGGAAAAAAAAATGGGTCCATAAGAGAGATAGGGTGGTAGGAAAAGGTAGGCCATAAAGGGTAAGGGTAGCTCTATGGACAATAGGTAGGGTAACAAGGTATATAGGTGAGAGGTTTTATAGGTGTAAGAATAGTATAGGGAAAAAGGGGTAATATTTAGTGACTGGATTGGGGTAATATATAGAGTTTGGGTAAAGGGTTTTGTGAGAGGTCTAGTCAAAGTTTTAATAAGTTTTATGTTTTTTGGATGCAGGCTACTGACCAGCTGGATATGTGCGATATGGTGCCACCACTACTACTAAATATATGAGGGAGTGTGAATTAGGATGAGTGGCATCATGTGACAGAGGTTGGGTGACAGAGGTGGGGTTATTTGGGATCAGATGCTATAGGTGTATAGCCTGAGATCATAGTATAATGGTCACACTCATTGATAGATGGGATTATTTGACCAACACCTTCCATTTTTTGATGGGTGAGATCACGGTTAACCTAGAGGATGTTAATAGGATCCTACACTTACCAATAGTGGGGATGCAGGTGTATTCGATCACCTTAGAGGAATCAGAGAAGACCATAGTGGTATTATTGAGAGAGGCAATGGTGGAGCTAAGGTACCATAACACCAACTTGAGATATGGAGAGATGTATGTAGCCCATCAAGAGGAGAGGAGGTTAGTGATGCTGATTATGGAGGCAATATGTTGTTTTATAGTGCCTGATTAAGAGGGTGGGAGATTCCTAAGGCATTGATGGGGTCCTCCAGGCCATGATGGAGGAGAGGATGTGTTTTGCATGGGGACTAGCCTTTCTGTTTTAGTTATATAAAGAGTTGTGGGCCTATGGGAGATTACAAAGGTTTAGCTTATGTTGTACCTTCCTTCTTCATTGTTGGGCATACGAGCATATTGTATGCATGCACCCAGTGGGTCTACCCCGATAAGATGCATTTGAGGTGGTGTTGATAAAAGTAGAATACCGGTGATGGGTACCCGCTGGGGGAGAGCACAGGACAACCAGGGATACACATGATGTATCGTACTACATGCATGTGCTGGAGGGTTTATCTAGTGTAGATATTATCTTGAGGTCTTATATCAGTTATCCATCATACAGGTGGATGGCAGATGAGCTGGAGGGGCTATAACATTTGAGATGCATAGAGGGGTGTTATGTCGGTGAGAACGAGATGATCCCCATTGACAGGGTCATATGCCAGTTGGGGTTATCCTAGGACGTACCACCTCTATTTCCATAGTATAGGAGGGACAACATAGAGAGACCTATGCTCTAGCATGACCGACAATGCTGACTGGGAAGGAGGAGTAACCTATCAACCAATTGATTAATGATATAGGATGTACAGATGTATACATATAGTGGTGGGCAACCCAACTACAAGCAACAACACCTAGGCCAGGTCAGCCAGATGTGGCCACCCTCACACTTTAGAGGGATACACTACAAGGACAAGTGGCCTCCCTACAGGGCCAAATTATAGGTTTATAAGGGTAGTTGACAGGGTCACAAGCATAGGTGGTAGGGTTGCACAACAAGTTGGCCACTGCACAGGTGCAGATTGTGGTCTTATAGGCCTAGGTCATGGCACAGGCACTAACACAGGCATCGTCATAAGCTCCTGGATAGGGTCCCATGGTATAGGAAGTAGCGCGATAGGGTGCATAGAAATAGGGGTCAAGATCTTTAGTAGCAAGGTAAGGATTACAGGGTGCCACGAGACCCATGATACCGCCATAGATAGTGTCGATGGCCAGATTCAAGAATATTGTGAGTGAGGCCAAGTACTACTAGGATCATTTTATTACTGCCGGGATAGAAATCTAGTCCTATGCGGAGTACATTGTATAGCAGGACTCGAGTGAGATGACCAGATCTCACACACAATGCAGAGATTACAGGGGGCCATCGAGCCCAAAAATAGGGTCAGGGAGAGGAGACTAGCTCATAGAGGCCAAACCCAGCTGCAGGCTAGGAAAAGGTAATTTATAGATCCATGGTAGGTGGAGAGATATTAGCTGGATGACACACAAGAGTAGAGGAGGAGAAGACATATGAAACAGATATGGATATCAGGTGATTAGTCACCATATGTGTTCATGAGACAATTTTTTTGTATATTTTGGATTGATACCAGCTTGCGTGCTGAAGATGGCGAGGATGTATATGAGGGATTTTGAATTTTTGTATATTATACCGGTCTGCGTGCCAAATATTTTGAGACATTTGTATATGAGGGACATGTATTGTCGTTGTACCTATGCCCATATATATAGACACATAGGTGTTGAGGATTTATATATTTATGGATGATGGCCATATTTATGATATGATGTGGTATTGGTGGTTATGATTTCTATTGTTATTGTGTATGGAAACTAGGTGGATTAGGCATGATGGAGTGTGGTTATAGGCATGGTTGAGTCAGGTATGTCTAGGCATGGTGGAGTCAGGTGGGTTTAGGAATGATGGAGTTAGGTCAGTAGGCATGGTTGAGGTATGATTATATGCATGATGGATTCTTGTTTTTAATTTTGATTTGATATCCAAGTTGTTGGTAACATGGGATAAAAATGGTGATTTATATGCATGTTATGGTTTATATTTCCAAATATTTTCTATAGTGGAAATGTGAAAATGATAAATGAATGATTTGATGATGTGGTGAAAATGTTTATTAAGTGGGGATTTTTTGGTTTAATTTCCAATTGTTGATATAAAATGGAAACTAAGGTAGGATGTAAATAGGAAGATGGGTGAAAACACGTTAGGGTAAAGAGTGGCCGAGCTAACCTCCAAGGTCCACATGCCCTTGGAGTGTTTCCTACATAGCCCTGGTGAAAAGGGTCCTCAGGCCAATGTAGTTCTCCTATAAGCTAGGGAAGAATATTTTGAAGTAGGGGAATGGGTTAGTAGTTTTTTTAGGCATAATTGAATGTAGTTCATACGCATGGTTGAGTCTAGGTCATAGGAATGATTGAGTGTAGATCATAGGCATGATTGAGTATAGGTCATAGGCATGGTTGAGTCTTATGTGAAAATGTAGGTGTCGATGGTTTGGTTATGTATATGATAATTAATAAGTAATGTGGAAGGTGAATGGTAAGAGGTGGTAAAAGAGCCACATAATTGATAAGAAACCTAATGAGTCTACCACACCCTAGATGGTATTATGAACATAAGACCCTAAAGGTATTGCATAATGGACTATTCTAAGGGTGAAGAGAGTCACATGATCATGAAATTTCACAGTTGCGGAAAGTACCTTGAGTAGAGAGAAAATTAGGGTGAAAAGGAAATGAGGTGAAAGTGGGTGGTTTAGCCTAACTTAGTGTACGACAATATGTTTACCTAGCAAGAAACCTTGGATCAAAAATAGGTAAGTCCATGCCAAAAAATTTATAATTTTCTTCATTAGTTTGTTTTTAATGGATTGATTGATGTGGGAAGTCTATATGGGAAGAGTATATTATCTCCTTGAGGTTTTCGTGAAGTTGATCGATGCAGGAAGCTTATGAACATTTTATTATTTTTTGTGTAATGAATTTATATAGATGTCCTTCAAGGGAGAAATCTATTTATAGTGGTGAGGTATGGAGAAGAGATGTCCCTTTTGAGGGAGTCATCTTTTTTTTTGTTGGAAGTTTGACTCAAGGAGTTGAATCCCATTTTGTTTTTTGATGTTTTAATTCATGGAAAATATTAGAGAGGAAGATTAGGTTATTTTTTAGAAGACAAAACCATAACACATAGGGGTTAACTATGAAAGAGGTGGTTTTAAGTGATGGACGACCATGGGATTCCATCTTTTGTTAAAAAGACAAAAAGTATCCATGAGAATCATGTTGTGAGTAAAGCCGTGATACTCATACTGAACATAAGGTTGAAAGGTGATGGGTAATCACATGATCATTGTTTAGTCTTTGATCCTAAAAAATGGGTAATATGGGAGGTGAACAAAACTCAAGGGTCGAAGTGTCAATTGACAGAAATTGATATAGGACTTATTGTCAATAATAAAATAGTCAAAGGTGCAAGTAATTGAGGATCTTAGGTTTGGGTTTACCTTCGAGTTAAGACAAAAAATAAGCACCTGATCCATAGGCATGGGTAACGATATAGGGTCCAAGCCAATTAGGAGAATTTTTTCCTAGTTTACTTTTCTCTTCTTTGGTTACGTGTTGATTTTCCTTCAGTACGAGGTCACTGACCTAAAAGGTTTTCTTCTGGACATGTTTTTTGTAGGCACATTTGATACATTTTTGGTATATTTGGAGATGGTCAAGAACATTAAGATGAAATTCATTTAACAACTCAAGTTGTGCCAAACGATCCTGGTGAAAGTCATCATCATTGAGCATGTCTTGTAGCGAGATGCATAGAGATGGAATCTAGACTTCGAGAGGAAAGAAAACCTCGGTATCGTAGACCAAAGAAAAAGGTGTGGCGGATGTTAAGGTGAAAATACTAGTGATCCTTCCCAATATCATCAACTACTTTCATAATAATTTTTAAAAAAAATTTATTGGTCGATTCTACTTGGCCATTTGTTTATGGGTAATAAGGTGACGAGAAACTTAGGTAAATGCCAAAAGCGTCACACAACATACAAATGATTTTTTTTAATCACTTTCCATTAACAGGGATGAGATGTTGAGGGATGCCAAAGTGACAAATGATGTGATGGTTGATGAATTCACATATTTTCTCATCTTTTGTAGAAATGAGAGGGATGGCTTCTACCCATTTAGTGTAATATTTAGTAGTAGTTATAATCCATTGATGGCATTGTGAAGAATGGGGATTGATCTCTCCGAATAAATCCAAACCCCATTGAGAGAAAGGTTAAAGGTCCCGTGCCACCTATAAAGCATGGAAACACAACATTTTACATAGTCATAATGATCATGGTTTCAAAGAATGCATTTAGTAATAGTTAAACAACTAAAATGTCCTCCATAAATTTTGTCGTGAAATTATTTTATGGTGTAGGGAATTTTAGAACTTGTAAGGGATCATAAGAGAATACCATCAAAGATGCTCTTATAAAGGAGACCACCCATGATGACATAGTGAGATACACTTTTAAGAAAGGCACACTATCCATTATGAGTAAGATCAGAAGGTAGAATGGAAAGGGGAAGGTAGTCTACAAACTGCTTATACCAAAGGTCACGTGGGTCAGGCGTAATGGTTCCGATCGAGTAGACCTCTCAAGGTAAATGAGAGAATGATTATAACCTTTTTACTATGACAAAAATTTTAGAATTGGTGGGAGAAGTGGGTATCTGAGAATCTGAGCAGTCCATGGTATCCGTAAACTTATTGGTAGAATGGGGGGTGGTTTGAAGTTTGTAATGGTCAAATGTGGTCAAAAGTATATCTACATGATGTTAATACTTTTAAAGTGTGTCATTATGACATTGGTATATACCATTGACTTAATTTATGACCAACTGGGAATCACCAGATATATTGATCAACTTAACATCTAAGGCATAAGCAGCCTGAAGGCCCAATATGAGTGCTTCGTATTCGGTAAAATTTTTGTACAATCAAATTCTAATTTTAAGGATAAAGGAATAGGTTTACCATCAAGTGGAATGAGGATAACACCAGACCCGCCCCCACGTTGACATTCAGAGCCATCAAAGAATAGGGTCATTTGGTAAGTGGTATTGTCCAAGGAGAGGGTAGTTATGGATTCATCTAGAAAATTGAAATTAGAGGGTTGATTCCTGGAAAGAGGTGCATCTCCTAGTTGGTTATCGATGGTTTAGCCTTTTATGGATTTTTGATGAATGAATTCGAGGTCAAGGTCAGCAAGAAGAATGAGCTGACATACGACACGTTGATGTTGATAGGGTTTGGTGTAAATGTAGTGTAGGGGGTTAGTATTGGTGACAAATAAGGTTTTGTGGTTGAGTAGGTGATGGAAAAGTTTGGTGGCAACAAAAACTAAGGCTAATTTTTTTTTTGACATGGGTGTATCTAGTTTTGTAGTCCAAAAGGGTATATCTTATGTAATAAATCACTTTCTCTTTGTGTTTCTTGTTGCGATGAGTGAGTAAGGAACCTAAAGAATGGTCAGTGGCAGAAATTTATAGGTAAAATGGTTGGTCATCTTTAGGGGGAATGAGCACTGGTTGTTGAAGAAGGTATTTTTTAAGGTGTCAAAGGATTTGCGTTATTCATCATCCCATTTGAATGAGACGTCCTTCTTGAGGAGATGATGAAATGGTTGACAACGGTCAGAAAGCTGCGAGATAAAATGATGAATTGATTGCAACTTACCTTACAAGCTTCAAATTTGTTAGAGATTAGTAGGTGGAGGAATTTCTAGAATAGCCTTTAATTTAGCTGGATCAACTTCTATGCCATGTAAAGAAACGGTGAAACCAAGGAGTTTTCTTTAAAATACCGCAAATACGCACTTCTTTGGTTCAAGACAAACACTATACTTGATGAGGAGGTCAAAGATGACCTTAACAATGGTCAGGTGTTTAGCCTGATGTTTGGATTTGGTGATAAGATTATCTACTTAATCTTCCAATATGTGATTCATGATGTCATGGAAGATATAAGTCATGGGTTGCTTATATGTAGCACTGGTGTTTTTAAGGCCAAAAGGCATGACTCTATAGTAGAAGGTCCCCCAAGGAGTGATGAAGGTATTCTTGTGTTGATCTTCTGGAGAAATTAATATTTGATTATAACCTGAGAAACCATCCATGAGTGATAGTATTTCGTGGCCGGTGTTGAGATCAACTAGTTGCTCAATGCCTTGTAGAGGGAATTTTTTTTTAGGACAAGATAGGTTTAGATCCTAGAAGTATGTGCAAATGTGGAGTCCCCTGTCACTTTTGTGATAGGAACAATGTTACAAATCCATTGGGGATAGTCAATGGGTAGGATAAAGGAAACCGACATAAGATGCTGAATTTATTCTTTGACAAGAATAGAAATGCGAGGATGCATTTTCCACAACTTTTGTTTGATGGGTTTGGTATTAGGAATGGTTAGGATATTGTGGACCATGATTTTTCAGTCAATACTGGGCATATTGGCATAAGACCAAGAAAAAGCATTGCTATGGTTCCGAAGGAAAGAGGTAAAATCTTCCTATTTAACAACATCTTAATATTGGCCTATCTTTAGAATGTGCAGGTCGTCATGAGTATTATTGTTAATTTTGATATTCAATTCATTCAACATGGTTTGCATCTCAGAGGGTAACAACCGGTGAATATAAGAATCTTCTGCACCAAGGTAGGTGAGGATGGACGCATCGTCCTAACATCGAGTGACATTAATAGAAGGCATATCATCATCAATCATGTCAGGATACAGGAAGGGAATAGAAGAGGGAGCCTCACAATTGCGTTGATAACTCAGAGGTTCTAGGGAAATTTTGTTTACAAAAAACAATGAGGGATAAATTTGGGATCTATGGACTCTGTGGGTGAAGATGGTGATGTGGGTGAATGAGGTGGAGAATGTTTGTATTCCTTAATGAGGTCGATGTAGGCCTTCTTGGGAGATTGTGTGGAAAAGCCAATGACATTATAGTCATTGTGTTTACAAGTGGTACAGGAAATGACAGTATGGTGGCCTTGTTCATAAAAACTGAAGCCAAAGAATTTCCATGCCTAACGGTGGAGGAAAGTGTTGGCAAAGCAATAGTGTTTTTTTTTATTAAGGGAAAATAGTTTTGAAGGGACTATACCCTGTATACAAAAGGGATCAAAAGCCAGATAGTGAAGATGAGAGAAATATCCCAGAGAAGGGAAAAATAGTCAACCAAGAAGGGCTCAACAGCCAAATATTACAATATAAGTGAAAAAAGGATCTAAACGTACAAAGATCCAAAAGAAAGAAGAAAAGATAAAAAAGAAACCAAAAGAGAAACAACATATAAAGCTCCGCCAAAAAATAGCTCCAGAACCGCCAGATGACAGCCACATCGCAGCCAAAAAACAACATCACAACAACCCATTACTTGATGGCTCTGTCAATCTTGGTCTTGATAGCCTGCAGCGACATGAAGAAGGCAATAGCAGTGGCCTGAGAGGAGTCTTGCATATCTGCTTTGGCAAAGCAATAGTTATTAAGGTACTTGAGGTCTGATTAAAATGGTCTTGTTTGGGAGGGAGGCTCGGGTGAATAGGTGGTAGTGTCAAGTCCCCCATATGCTAGGTTAGTGCAAAGGTGGGGAGGACCATAAGGGAAAACCTTTCCTATGCGGTAGTCATAATGAGGGTGGTGATGCAGGTTTCCATACTCATGTGGAGTAAGGAATGTGTCAATATTGTATAGGTGATACTACCCTAGAGTGAGGCATCGAAAAATGTTTTCTAAGGAATCAGTAGTAGGTATATGGGTAGCTGAGATAGATGATTCACTAGATGATTAGATGGGAGGTGTATCAGTTGGTTGGGAAGAAGAGTGGTCAGCTATGGAGGCTACAGTGGTAGTAGGAATAGAAGAATTAGATACATTAGAGGTGGTATTCATATTAGTGGATGGGCTTGTGGGTGAAGGAGAAGTGGGATTGGTGGTAGATTCTTTGACTGGTACAAGTACATCATTAGGCCATTGCACCATGTTACAAGTTTTGAATGGTGACGGGTCGGTGGGGATGGTGTAGTTATGTCCTTCATGTTCGAATTTTACACAATAATGTAATGTTGAAGGAACACAACTCATGACGTGAATCCAAGGTTTGATGAGCAATAGGTTATACCGGAACTCTCTTTCTAAGATGTAGAATAGTTCTGGGACAGTGTGAAGGCCTACAAAAACGTGAAGGATAATGGTTTCAAGGGTGGAGGTGAAGGTGTTGTTGAATGAACATAGTATAACCAAGTTATTATGCATATATCTAGAAGGGATATGTATTTGATTGTATGCATGGGAGGAGATTATTTTAATGCTAGCACCACCATCAGTCATGACACGTCATACGCGTATGTTATCGATATAGATGGAAATGAATAGGGGTGGGATCAGGGTCATCTTACTGGAGAGGTACAATCTCCTCATCAGAGAAGCTGAGGGCAGTGATCTGAGGAGTGGGAATGGGGGTAGAAGAAGGATATGATTTTGTAAGTGAGGCCACATGGTGAGGGGTAGTAATCGAGGCCACTAGTGTGGGGTCATTGGGTAAAACTTCAATGGATTGTAGAACCTCAATAAGGGCTTGTCTATGAGATTTAGAAGTTTGAATAAGATCATACAATGACATCTTTAGAGGGTATTAATGTAATTATTTTATCATTGTGTGATGGGTAACCTCGTTAGAGATAGGGTATGTAGGTTTGTGGATGGTGATTTTGGGCGTAGGTGTAGATGGTATGTTGGGTACTTGGTTGGTTGATGGGTTGGTCACTTTTTCTTTTCCCTTGTCTTTCTGAGTGCAGGTGGCAACATGAACCATGTTAGTCTAAGGGGAGGGGGCAAATGGAGAAGGTGTAGGATGAGTGGTGTAATGGCATGATAGGTAGAAACTTACCGGGGGAGAAAATACTTGTGAAGTGAGTTGGGTGCAACAAAATTTGGGTGGTGATTTGGCTAATTCTCTAATATGGACCATGTTGATCTCAAAATTTGGATGTGGGTAAAATGGTTATGAGGTGGAGAAATTGGTTGCTAAATAATTAAAGGGTGATGATGCGTGGTGATAGGTTAATGTGAAGCATGGTCCTCATCAAGACGGTCGTCATCGTCAAAAAAACTTTCAGGAGGACAAAGTTGGATAAGAATGGTCTTTAGGGCCTTACAATTTTATACATCATGTCCTGACACATGATGATCGGCACAAATATTGGTTTCATCAAACTCTTTTCGTTTAGGTTCGAGAGGATCGTAAGGTCGAAGCGGTAGTAATGTGATGATGAAAATTTCTAACATATTATTTAAAATGTTGGCGTAGGACCCCGCCAACAGATCACAATGGAAGTGAGTGTGGGTTTGGGTACAAGTGTAAATGATCGTGAGGGAAGGAGGACTTATAGGAGGGGGAATGGGTTAGTCACTGGTTTGGTAAGTGGAGTGGTCTAACATGTTTTTTTGGCCTCTGCTTGGGTAAAGGTGGGGTAGAAGAGCTGGCGATGGAAGGTTTGGTTGGTTTAACTACCCTATTGGAGGGTAGACAGATTCTTATCTTTGGGTTGCTACATCTTCTTGGGTAAAGGTGACACGGGGGTTACGAGATACAAAAGGGAAAGCAGATGGTGAAAGGAGATAGATTACACACAAGGGGCAACTGAGTTACACTGGAAGTGGTTCGTAAAGGTTGGGTAGATGGCATTGGCTGAATTCGTATAGGGAAGATTGGGGTTATAGTAACTAATAGAGGTATAGGTGGTAAGAAGTTCACGATGTGGAGATAAAGGTGCTTGGTTTTTGGGTGAATGAGGTCATAACAAAGGCTCATGATGAAGGAATAGATTGCTTAGCCTTTGACTGGCCATGTGTAAGAGATTTTTTGGTCAAGGTTGATGGATGGGACCCCAAGCTAGAAGGAAGGGGGTAAGGTGACAAGGGTGTGGTAGGCGAGACCGGTGTACACGGCCTAGAAGGTTGGGTTTTCCTTTTAGGTGGGAGGATAATGTTGGTGTGGGCTTGGGAAGATGTGGCTAAGTCAAATATCTGATATGTGGGTGAGTAAGGATTGATGTAAGCATGACACCCAAAGTAGTGACGGGTCTGGATACGGGTGAGGGGATAAGCGTTTGTAAGTTTTTAGGGTTGGGAACAAGTTGTAGTGATGGGTAGGGGTTTAGATGGAGGCAGGGATGTTGAAGAGGAAGAAGAATGTTGCCACTCCTATCGGCATGGTTAGCATTGATTTGGTTGCTGAAAATACCTTTGGGTAGATCGTGGAAGTATCTTCAAGAAATATTTGTATATGGGTCAAAATGGGAGAGCTGAAGACGTCCCCATAGCATGGAATGATCAACGTAATCCAACCGATCGAAACAACCGTGGAAATGGAACTACTGAAGAAGAGGATAGAATGGATTGGGTCGCAATCCCTTTGAAATATGTATGTGAGATATGGAATTGGCTAACTTCAGATTTTATAGATAATAGAGACGAGATCATGTCAATGGGGTCCTAGAATGTTTGAGGAGAATTTCCCCCAATATGTTGTGGTATGTCTGACGCGTCTCCCATGGGTAGGAGAGATAGTAGGTTAGGTTATGAAAACTTATCCCTTAGTGGAGGAGAAGGTGATGATGATTCTCTTATGGATGGGAGGATAAAAAGTGTTGACGGTTCAGTAGGTTGAGAGGCAGATGATGAAATGACATTATTAGAAGGTGTGGGTTCCTCCATTAGAGAAAGGGGAGATTATGGAGACTCCTCTGTGAGTGGAGTAGAAGAGTTATGCTCCTCTATGGGTAGAGGTGCTCACGTCAAAATTTCCTCAATAGACGAAGTAGGTGGGATTTGAGGAATGACAAGTATGATATCAAAAACCATGTGGACTTCACGAAAATTGTTGTCGCTGGATGAAGGTTCACTATTTTGATTAGATGATCGTTTATGATTAGGGAATGGATTTTTAAAGATGTGAAAATTTTGATTTGTTGGCGCATTCGGGTTGTCCATGACAAGGTCTCCATTATCTATCATCTCTTGGACAATGTTTTTAAAAGTTTGTGCAGTTACCGTCACTATGTCCTTTAACACGATGGTAATTATAGTAATCATGTTCTTTATACCATATAGGCATAGGTCAAGTAAGATCAAAACCTGTATGATGTTTTATAGGAGTGAAGTGTAATGGATACAAGCTTTAAGAAGCTTTTCCAAGACTGAAGAATAGGGTTATCTCAAATCAAGGTATACTTTTACTGCTCCCATCAGAAGTTGAAAGGCATGGACGAGAGAAAGATTGGAAGAAGGTTGAGGCCTGATTAGAAGGATGAGGTGGACCAGCTTTGAGGACTACCACATTGGCAGATCCTTTGGGCTTTGAATAGTTATTTTGAGGTTTTGAAGATGAAGAAGAATCATTTGATTTGAATGGGGTGTTCTTGTTTCATAATTGGATCTTCTTTTCTTCAATTGCGTGAATTTCCTATTTTTCGTGCCATGGTGAATGCTTCATCAAAGGTTTGGAATGTTTGGACTTTTACAGTTGGTGAGATGTGTCTAACACAAGCTATAGTGAACAACTCAATAAGTTCAGTCTGAGGTAGATGGAATGTCAATTGGTTAATAAGACTCCACCAGCAGGAAACAAAATCTACGATAGATTCATCTTCATATTGTTGGGTTGAATAGAGATTGGTCATAGTGACTTTCTTGGTAACATTGATTGAAAAATGATCTAAGAAAGGTTGGGCTACTTGATTAAGGGAATAAATGGAATGTCAAGTTAGTCCTCTATACCAATCCAATTCCAGTCCCATTAAGGACATTTGGAAGGTTTGTAGGAGTAACACGCCATCATGGCCAATTAGGTAGCACCCGTGTAGCACCCATGTTTGAAATGATTAAATTTAGGCATTTCCCAATGCACAGGGTAGGGACGAATGGGAATATATAAATAGATATGATCGTTATAGATTTCATCATATGTTAAATAATTATGGGAGCCAGAAATAGATGCTTCTAAGGTCTGTATCTTTTCCATCATCATTTTAATAAAGTCGTAAGTAGGTTAGTATGAATGGGTGCCCTCTGCAGAAAAATGGCGGTTAATGTTAAATCTATAAGGTGGGTGGTATGTTAGTGTATGGTGGTGTTGAGTATAATAATTTCATAGGAGGAATAGATGTAGGTGGAACATATTAAGAATAAGTGATAGATGAGGTTGGGGATTGTTGGTAGTATTTGTAAGCAGGTTGGTTAGTCGTAACAACTCTAGTGTTGATTGGGGGTAAGGACTGTGGTATAGAAAGAGCTAGGTTTTGAAAAGGGGTGTAAGCTTCTGACACTGGGGGTGGTTGCAATGTAATGGGTATATGTGAAGTGGAAGGTGTAGATGGGGCTATAATTAAATTATATGTCAGAGGGACCATCGATGTCATGAGTGTGATAGATGATGTAGATGCTACAGTTATAGCGGTTGTGGGGTATAGTTGAGACACCACAGGTGGTAAAGTGGATGATGGTAGCATTAAACTGGTGCTAACTAACGCATAAGTGGGGGAAAGATAAGGAGGGATAGATATTTTCATGTCGTATATTAACCTACCTGAGTAATCCTAGGTGGAAGAATGAGTAAGGTAGTACTGGAGGGTAGCAGAATTCTAGTTGAGGAGTCTCGTGAACTCCTCATTGATGATAGTGATGGGGATGAGTTTAGTCGGATCCATAAGTGATAATATGGATGGTGGTGATGGAATAGGTGGGATGGGCTGATGGCTAGCGTGAAATACGAGGGTGTTAGTTTGGATGTGAGTTAACACCATGTGAATCAACATATATTAGGTGAACTGTACTCTATAAATGACATATGGAACAAAAGAGATGGGAAAAAACAAATTTGAAATGGAAAGTTGGTAAATGTTTTGATTAAAATAAAAATAGAGTGAACGATGCCAGTCAAACTAATTGATGGTGGTTAAGGGGTGACTGATGACAGTTACAGGAACCATTACTAGTTATTATGAGAAAACAATAGTTTCAACAAATGAGGTAGGAACTGATGATTGTCAAATAGGAAAGTTGTATTTGATGACTGTTATCAGAGTACAAAGAGTACAATTATACATAGAGACTCTAAACAGAAGAGAAGATGAGATAAGTGTCTTTTGGGTAAATTAACCAAAAGAACAAGGAACCAACGTTGGTTAAGTAAACTGATGGAAATTAGTTGTAAATTGACGGCGGTTGCTAGAACGATGTTGATTACTGTGAAATATGAAGAATGAAGAAAAATGTATTTTTGTGAATTTATATTGGATGAATAATCAACACAGAAGTTTGGGGATGATCAGATGAGGTCCTTACACACTCAGAAAGAGTTAGAATACTCCAACTGTGATGGCAGAGTGTGAAAGGGAAAAGAGCTAAATAAAGAATCATATCCTCACACCTCAAAACACAATTCAAGCACAAAACTAATAAAGATATGTCATCCAACAAGTTAATTTAGTGAGATTAGTTTATGTTATTTAAGAGTCTGACTCGTGAATTTATAGTAGAGTTTTTAGTTAGGAAGGATTCCTACAATGAAGGAAATTATAAAGGTGGGGTTTTAGTTTATGTTATGGCAAGGGTAGGCCTTCCACTGATGGGGTACTAGGTAGAGATAACCAAATGGGTGCCCACTTTCAATCCTTTAATCATTTGATCATTGACATCTTCTTTTGGGTGAGTTGTTGTTTTAAGAAGATGTATATATTTCAAATTATGAAGTTTGGAAAAGAGAGAGGAGAAATAATGTTCTTTCTACGATTTATTTATGTCAACCATAATTTGGGCATGACTTCCATCATATAGGTTACCCTCATTTTAATGTGATCTAAAATGCAACAAGTCAAAATGCTATGCAAGTGTTATATTCGATGTAACAAGTAGTAAATAGGAAGAGCGATGCACTTTCACTAATGTAATACTGATAAAAGAAAATATGTATTCATTTTATAGCACCAAAAACAAAATTTATTTTAGAAAATAGAAAGAGAGGAAGATTCCAGAGAAAAAAATTAATGTGGAAGCTTTTCAAAAGGGAAACAAAAACACAACTTTCACCTAGGAATGAATAAAATGCAAGGAACCTTGAATGGGTCCCATCGAGCACGCCAAAATGTTTCATCGATTTCTTTAAGGATTTAGACAAAACAGATAGGGGTGTGGGCAAAGGAGGAATACCTGTTGCGATGTTTGGTTTGAAGATCATTGCGCACATTCTGAATTCTTGATCTAATGATGGCTATGAGATCTTGATTTTGGCTAGGGTGAACTACCGGAAATATAAAACAAGACCAAAAAAAGAGTAAAATAGTATATGACAGTGGACTCCCTAGTGTATGCTAGATCAGGGAAGTGTGATAATTCCTAGAATGCCATCAATCCATTGTTTATAAATCAATATAAAATAACTTAAACATTGTCAATAAAAGAATCTAGTGCTAGCGTTTTGATTTGGGTGCCTCAGATTACTATCAGCGTCGATCTAATTAAATACTAAAATAATATGCATGTAAAGGTTTTGGGTTGGGTTGCAGGTAGCACAGGTGGTATGTAGGTCATAGATAGAGTCTTAGTAAGGTTGGGTAAGATTTTGACTTGTTTTGGGTGAGGTAATTAGGTTGTTGGTCTAGAATAGTATTATCAGATAGAGAGACTAACACCAGTCAGGGTGACTGATGTTGGTTTAGGTATGAATGATACTGGTTACTATGGAAAGTGGTAGGGAGTCATGTGGAGGGTGTTTGGGATCTCTTCTATCTTAGAATAGAGAGTTGGAAAGGTCTCTGTGGTGGAGGGTGAGGTAACAAGTCCAAAATAGGTGTGGTAAGGTTTTGAGTGAGGTTTGGGGTAGGTTAAGGGTTGAGTTATTAGGTTGGGTTGACAGTCAGTGACTAATATCGATTAAGGAGAAAAATGTTGATATATGAAAAACTAACCACGGTTAGGGTTAACCGGTGTTGGTGACTGTGGGGAACTGGAAGATGTTGTAGAATGATTTTTAGGTCCTCTCTATGATTGTAAAAAGATTTCAGATGGTGTTTGTAAAGTCTACATGTGGGAGATAGTTTTGGGATAGGTTTTTATGAATTTTAGGTGGGGTGTGAGGGGGTGGTTGATAGAGATAAATCTGAGGGATAGATCTAAGAATGAACAATGAATAGATGAAGGAAAATAGGGAATACAATTGCAAGTGACAAAGGAGAAACTAAATTACTTAGAGTTTAGAAGGATTCTAAATTCCTATAGTGGTGGAGAGGTGATTGAATATGTTATTGATGGTTGATCTATGGAATGGTGCTCAATGCTACAATAATGATTCTTGGAATACTACCGTGAATTCAAATACCTCCTGATTAGTCTTGGTGCTGGCTATAGTTGTCTAGATGTGCGAATGGGATTTGGTTCTTACTTGTATGTAGATCCCTTTCATTCCAAAAACTCGAGAATGTGGCCAACCTCTCAAACAAGGTTACCAAAATGAATATAAGGTAATCGATGGCAGTTTAGGGTGACCGATGTTGGTTTAGGGTTGATCGACGTCGGTTAGGGTAGGAAATCCTAGGTTAACTAAAAATTCTAGATCTTTGCAATCCCTTTGGGCTAGCTCAGTGTATTCTTGCATATCCAAATAGAACGTTAAATTTTAATGAGAGGGAATGTGGTTAGAGGGAGGATATGCATGTGTTTTTTAGGGTTATACTAGGTCTTAGCACATTAAGGTAGGTAGGGCTAAGTCTTAGTTAGTTATGGAAACATGATATAAATAGATCCATTGTGAGGTGTCTAGGTGAGGTGTGCATCGATTTAATTAAAGTAATTAAATTAATTAATGGGGTGAGGATGCGTATTAATTTAATTATAGATAATTAAATTAATATTAAGGTGGGTTAAAAGGGGCCATGGTTAGGTGAATATATGTAAGTTAGTTATTCAAAAAGGGGCCAATGGGAGTGTGACCCAATTTTTTTGTCTATAGCTAGATGATGCTATAGTTTAAGTCACCCTGCTCATCTCCTTAGAAAATATGATATCTGGATTTTACGGTGTAAGCACCATCAAAAGAATCCAACCAAATAAACTCATCTTTGTCCTTATTTTGTTTGATTTGTATGATAAAAGTTATTTTATTTAAGTTGGCAATAATTCTTCTAAGATTGGGTTTATCTATATGGAGATTCTTTCATTTTAAGTGTACCATCCACATATTCCATGTAACCTCTGACCATGTGTCCATGAGCTGTAGTGAGGCTGTCTTTCATCTGCTTGCAGGCTATGTTCCTCCTTAAACCATGGAATTCCAACCAATTATCTTTCCAAAAAAGAGTATCTTCTCCATTACCAATATTCCATTTAATTCCCTTTTCCAAACCCCGCATGATCTTAATGATATTATTCTAGAATAGGGAGCTCATTGGAAGAGAATCCTCAATCAAGAGGCTTAAAGTAAAGTTTTGAGAAAGGTATTTATCCTCAAGGATATATGTCCAAGGATGGTTTTCTTTCATGAGGTAGCACCCCATTTTTGAAATAAGGGCAATATTCATTATTCATATGTTTTTAATACGTAGTCCTCCTGATTTTTTGTGAGTGCAGGCTTTGTCCTAGGCTACCAAATGGATTCTATTCTTCTCCTCCTTTCCTACTAAAGAAAATTATTTTGGATCCTTTCAATTCTTTCTATGACCACTGATGGGATGAAAAAAAGTGACATGATGTATATTGGAAGGTTATGAAGTGTGCTTTTAATCAGCATGCATTTTCTAGCATTGATAGAGTTGTTCCTTCCATCCTGTGAGTTTTCTTTGAAACATGTCAAACAAAGAATTCCAAAAATTCATTGAAATTTTGTTAGTACCAAGGGGTGGACCAAGATTGGTAGATAGAAGTGAGTTAATTTCACAACCCAAGAATTGAGCAATATTCAGTTGCCTTCCAAAGGGGGTGTTGAAGAAAACTAGGATCTCTTATCAAATTTAATTTGTTGGCCCGAGGCTTCTTCATAGAGATTGAGAAAAAGCTTCAAATTTTTTGATTCAATGACCGAGGCTAAAAAAAAGAATGACACATAAATATTATTAAATATAAATTTTAATCATTATATTTTAAAATATATATTTACTGTTGAAGACCTTATGTTATGCCACAAAACCACATAGCTTTGTGTGATCGAAGATATAATTCTTTATTTCGAAGACCATTTTATGAAACTAGAAGTTTATTTCTAATTAAATGTGAACCCAGAGAATAATATATTTTATATAAAATTTAAATTTTAATATGCTACATATCATTAGTGAGATATAGAGTTTTGTTAAATATATTAATATACAATTGTAATCTTATATGTATGTATCTTTTTGTAAACTCAATCATGAAAACTGTTGTCTAACCTAGTGACCGCAGAGCTATAATTATCATTTTCAAAAACATATGTGTAGCTTAGCGACCGCTAAGGTCACAGATCATTACAATGAATTAGTGTAACATAACAAATAATTGATATTACCAGCTGCTGGGATATTTGTTTTCTATCATACAAGATAATTAGTATTGACTTACACGAAAAACGAGCTAAGCTCCATTATTATTTTTAGATTTTCCAATACTAGTGGGCGCTAAGTTGGATGTTTACTACATTTATTTTATATTATAAGACAAGAAAAGTTAACAAATATTCCAAGACAAAAGAAATATTAATGATTTTCCTGAATACATGTATTCCAACACAAAATTTTAAGCCTAGTGAATGCTAAGTTCAACATGATATTTGAAGTATATCACATGATATTTGAAGAATAACATGATATTCAAATCCTTGCGACCATTAATGTTGGAGATTATTACATCGCATTGGTGCAACACAACAAACAATTGAGATTAGTGGCTGCTAGGATATTTGTTCTTTCATACAAGAAAACTAGTAACAACTAACCTGCAAACTAAGCTAAGATCCATTATTATTTTTAGATTTTCAAATACTAGCAGCCACTAAGTTGGATGTTTACTACATTGATTTGATATTCCAAGATAAGACAAGACAACAAATATTCTAAGACAAGACAAATATTAAGGATTTTCCTGAACATTTATTCCAACATGAAATTTTAAGCCTAGTAGCTACTAAGTTCAACATGATATTCGAAGTCTATCACACAATATTCAAATCCTAACATGTTATTCAAAGCCTAGCGGCCACTAAGGTTGAATATTATTACATTGATTTGGTGCAACATAACAAAGAATTGAGATTAGCGACCCTCAGGATATTTTTTTTCTTTCATACAAGAATTTTACTAACAACTAACCTAACAACTGAGCTAAGCTCCATTATTACTTTTAGATTTTCCAATATGATATTCCAAGACTAGAGGCCACTAAGGTCGAAGATTATTACATTTCCTTGTTGCAACATAACAAATAATTGAGATTAGAGGCCCTAGGATCCTAGTAGACACTAACATAGTCCATGATTTGTTTATTATTTGATCGCTAATTCGAAAACAAGATACTAGTGATCCTTGTAGCCATGCACCCATTAATTTCAATAATTATTTGAGCATACTAGTCACTAATTTTTTTCCTTTATACAGACCAAAATGGATTATGTATTATACACAATAGATCTTATGAGAACTACATAAGGCTTCATACCTCTTGAGGGTATATAGTGTAGTACTTGGCTCCATCAGGGATAATCTAGCCAATATGACTTTGTTAATTATAAATAATGAAAAATACAAGTGATCTAAAGTTATACAGATAGTTTTTTACATTGCTAGAAATGAATCCTAAAATATATAGAGTCTAGCGGCCAATAGGATTCTTGTCTACAAATAAATAAACAAAAAAAACATGCATTGATGTTCAATAATTTTTTTTAAATGGAATATCATAGAAGACACTAAGACCAAACAAAAGGAATGGATCTTAGTGGTTGTTAATCATTTTCCTTGAATTTAAGTGAAATGAATTATGTGTTATACATAATATATCTATTGAGAACTACGTACATGGCTTTATCCCACTCAAGTGTATGTAGTACAACCTAATGAACGTCTAAGATAAGAGGCCTTTACGCTAGTCATTATATTCTAGATTAAAAAAATAGTAATTATTTGAATAATAATTAGTTATTTTTTGTATAGGAGATGTGTGCAAAATTTATTAGCGACTACTTGTTGAAATTTCTATGTGCAATGCAGAACAAAGACTTTTATTTGTGATTCATTTTTTAATATTTAAATAAGTTTTGAAGGGTCCCTTTCCCTTTACATTAAAGATATAGCATGAATATAAATCCAAAAAACCTAACAATAAAACAATATTTTGCTTAAAAACCCCAAGAGACTGTGCCAAAAATAAAAGGGGTTCGGAATACAAAATAAACCCCAAACCAACCAGAAAAACCATACGATTTAATTACTCTAGAACTAACAAGGCTATATAAAAACCAAAAAAAAACTACAACTTGAAATATATTAGAAGAATTTATTTCTCAGAATTAGAGTACCCCTCCAGAATCTACAGTTTAATAGGGTGGTAAACATGAGGCAAAGATGGAGCCAAAAAAAGATGATCTTTTCCAGCATCAACATGACTTTTAGAAAAATCCTACACCTCACTCCCTTGGCTAAAAATTGTATCCCTGGTTGCATGGGAGCAGACAAAGCATCTAGGTTAGGTCAGCTGATGAAAATGGGGACCGACATCGAGCTCTTACTAAAATTAACCACAATTTTTTTGACACCCATCAGTACCTCGATCTGATTGTGTAACTCTATAAAAATATCTCGATCCACTAAATTGTCCTCGAAATAACAAGCCTTGGAAAGTAAGGTCCATGACTCAAGCACAATTTTTTAATTTTAGATTCAATTCCAAACTTGTAAGTTGGTTTGATCCAATGATGCCAAAACTCCAAATACCAATCCTTTATTGGATGTATAATAAGAAAATGAAAAACATGGGTCATGGAGACTTCTACATTAACCCTCAGATGATCCTCAAGATAAATTTAATCATCCAAGAACTCCCTCAATAGTAACCATATCTTTCTCTTATCCAATCCTATAGATAGATTTAAGACAAAGACATGCAATCTTATTAGAGAACGTAATTTCACACACCAACGCAGAGAATTGCATGAAAGGCAATAATGGAATACCATGATAGATGAAAAGAAAGCTAGTGAAAGAAACCCAAATTGTAAGAAAATAAGGGAAAATGACACGATAAATAAAGGGAGAGACTCTATCATCACATGCTCGGAATTAAGAAAAAATTTCTTTAGTCTTCACCATCAACCATTATAGGTAAAGGTGTTTAAATCCAGCTAATCTAAATAATGAATACCAATCGTATCAGTAACCTCTTGTACAATCCCTCAATTTAATGAAAAATATGCCTCTTTATTATCTTCTGTATAGATATATTGTAAGGACCAACCAAAATTAACAAAAGCGTATCAATAATTTATTAATATTAAAGTCACATTTATTTGTTCAAACTCAAAATCCCTACTCTCCATAATATTTAGGAAGAGAGACATCATCCCATTTAACCAAAGGAATTTTCTTGGTCTCATTCATTTCTTGTTAGAGAAAGGTTCACATAATTATGTTGATTTTATCAATAAAAAATTTGGGGATCCTCATAATAGAAAGCATATAAATAGAATTTCATTAAGATTAAATCATAGTAATAGAATTGAACATCATTTAATCATGAGCAAGAATCATGTTGATATTTTCCCTGCATATTTGTTAACTTGTTTTGGTCTATTTTCTTTGATGGTTGATTTTAAGAAAATATGAAAGGACAAGATGGACATGATACTTCTTGAAGTTTAAATGATGAACTTATATTACTATTATCTAACATTTCTTAGCTATGTGACTAAGGTAGATAATGAATTTTTATCTAGTTGCTATTTTGAAAATAAGAAACTATTGAGCATAGCGACCGCCAAACCATTCCTTTTAATAAGTAATGGAGCTTAGTGTTTGCTAAGCATTTTCATTGATACAAACCAATATGAGTTACGTGTTATACAAAATATATTCTATGCAAAACATGTAAGGATTCATCCTTCTCCAGTATATATATTGCATCACTTGACTCCGCAAGGGATAGTCCAGTTAATATAATATAATTATACATAATGAAAAAAACTATGAATCAAAGTTTTTAAATTTATTTTTTCATTCTTAAAATGAATTCCTATAAATTATATAGACTAACGACCACTAGGATTATCATCGAAAAATAATTATACAACATAAAATATGCATTGTTGTTCATGAACTCGTATTGAAAGGAACATTTGAGTGACCGCTAAGACCTAATGGAAGTAATGGATCTTAATAATTGATAAGTATTTTCCTTGATAAGAAACATTATGGATTATGTGTTATACATAATATATCTTATGATAACTATATAAGGATATGACCCTCTTGAGGGTATGTAGTGCAATGCAATGACCATTCTAGATAGGATTCCTTTAGACTAGTTTTTACATTCCATAGAAAATAATTATAAATTATTTTCCTGAATACTTAGAAAATGTTTGTATGCGAGAGGTGTGCCAATTTTTGGAGTGATTATTTGTTGAAATTTTTGGGTACAATGCATAAAAAACTACCAATGATGAATTCTTGTTGAAGACCCTTACTCAGTAAGGTTAGATCAAAGTAATAAAAGTTCATCATTTAATCATGAACATTTTGGCCATGTATGTTTCGTAGATCATCCATTAAGGAAAATAGACGCACATGATTTACCAATAATGCAAGGCCAATATATACATGATTCTCCTTCATGATTAAATTCTTTACTTCTATTTCTAGTATCTAACCTACATGAGAAATTGTCTTCAACAAGGACTCACCAATCGAAGTATGTTTTACTCATTGCAATTGGTAAATTCAACAAACAGTCACAATAAAATTTGGAACACCTCTCCCATATGTGATTTACTAGATGGTGGTTGATAACTAATGGATTTCATCTCTGTCACATCTACATGATATGCTAAATTGATAGTTTTGTTTTCTGTACATCGCTATTTTTTCCAACATGGTCTCCTAGTTCCTAATCAAAGGTATTTTTACTTCTACCACAAGCTTGACAAACTCACCATTGTACCATCAAGGATGTACCATCAAGGAAAATGAACTAAATGTGACAAGAGTGAGTGAGTCAAGAGTGTGGTAGAAGGAAACATCTGTGTAAAAAAACTAGGAGATTCTGTGGGAAAAAACAATGATGTGTAGAGATAAAACTATCAAATTGGAAGATCAAGTATTTTTGATAGAGATGGCATTTTTTAGTTATGTGGAACTCATATTGAATCATGTAATGTTATAATAGAAAACAAAGCATCAGAACCAACTCCAACATTTTTTTGTGGGATTTATGAATTATGTGTTATAGATAATATATCTTATGATAAATACATACGGCTTGATCCCTTTCTAGGGTATATAATGCAACATCTAGCTCTGTCAGGGATAGTCCAACCAATATGATGTAATTATAATAAATGAATAATAATAGAAATACAAATATGTACAAATAGTTTTTACAATAACATGAGATAATGGTTATAACCTAGTGGCTGCTATGCTAGAACATGATTTTTTATTTTATCACAACTTTAAAAATAAGATAATTTTGAGCATAGCCACCACAAAACCATCCCAATAAATAAGTAATGGATCTTAGTAGTCACTTATCATCTTATTTGATACAAAATAATGTTAGTTATGTGTTATACATATTATATCTTATGAGAAATATATAAGGCTTGATCCCTCTCAAGGGTATGTATTGCAGAAATTTGCTCAACCAAGGATAGTCCATCCAATATGATATTATTATAAAGAATAAAAAATAGTAGAGGATCCATTGTTGTACAAATATTTTTTATAATGTCTATGTTTAACGAATATATCTTATGACTATATCTAGTGACCATGATTTGTTATTATATCACTATTTTGAAAACAAGAAACTTTTATATATAAATAATGCATGTTAGGATACAACAACTAGCATTTATTTTCAAATTGGGTCATATTATTACAAACACAATTTAAATTTTTGAAGTACCAAATATAATAGGTACTCGCTCCAAAGTTTGACATACCTCTCCCAAAAAAATCATGACTGAGTTATGAGGAAAGCTTAATTCATCCCATGCGATAGTTAATGGAGAGTTGGTGGAGAATGTGTAGATAACTCATGCATGTTAGGCTACAATAAATTGCCTTCTTTGTCAGAGCAGGTTGTATTAATGCAGACAATGACTGGTTGAGATCTTCTCCCCTACACACTTCTAAATAAACTACGAAATGTTTATTATTGACGTATTGTTTTAAGGCATGCATAAAAGACATTAGTCAGCTAATGCTAAGCTCCATTAATGTGATTGGGTATTTGGACATGATATAATAATCCTAGCCACTAAGATGAAATGTTGCAATTAGCGGCTATTAGGAAGATTATCAAATTTCAGACAAGTTAATAATGGAAATTAATATTCAAAAATTTTATCCTTCCCTTTCGTATTCTATAGTTTTTTAAGGCATTGTGTAATGAGTGCTAAGAAATAAATAACTCACATTTATTTGTTATTGGCCTAAAATCATGTATACTAAAAAATGTGTATTCTTCACATATTATTTGTCTTCTTGCATAAAATACAAACTAAGTAGCTAATACTAAATTTCATTATTACAATTAGATATTCCGACATGATATTCCACACCTAACAGTCATTAAACACAAAGTGTATTACAATTTTTTGATGTAACATTACAAAAATTTACAATTAATGACTTCTAGGCAGAATATTATAGTCTATACAAGCCTTGAATGAAGTAAATTAATCTAAAAAGTACATATCCTTTCCATTTCTATTCTATATATTGTTAAAATTTTTCATAGTGATCGTTAAGCTCTAAAGTTCCATTGTGAATGATTTGTTAATCTACAAAAATGATCAAATTAAGATATAATAGTTCTTTGATATTAATTTATTAAAATAAAAAATTTATCCTTCCCATATATTTATGAATTATGAATTTTTTTAATTCCTATTACAAGTAATATGTCTTCCATTAGTCACACTTCATTTGCAAAAGTTCCATTCATTGAAGGAAGAGAGGATTGAAATTTTTGGTGTGTGTGACCTGCCTAGTCATCATCCACATCACATGGTGAGTCATCTCACCTCGTGAGAGTAATAGGTATTAGGGAGTCAAATGACAAGTGTCAGATTCTATCATAGAATCTGTCATTTTCATTTGCGTCAGTGCATCATAGGAGTTACATTCCTTATTTGGAATTGTAACTCCTCCTTTAGTGGCATCATATGCGTTAGTCATGTCATATGTGCCATTGGCGTCATAGAAGTTACTTTCCTTTTTTAGGCATGGGGGTTACACATCACCCCTATTTGTACTTCCTTTTTCGATCTATGAGGATGAGAAGACCTGTTTTCTTATTTGCATATTCTTTCCATTGTTTGAATCTTGCTTATTACGTGGGAGCTACGACGTTACCATCGGAGTGTTATTTCGTAGTGGTGCATTGTTTCAATATCATTTCTCATATTTCCCTCTTTCAAAAATAAGAGAGATGAAAAATGGTTTGTTTAAATACATTCTTTGGAAAACTATCACACTGATCTTTGGTTATTTTTTGTTAATGATGATGTCAACCATGAAGTTGGTATGGTTCTATCTTTAGAAGTTATTGATCAACAAACATTACGTATTCAGGTTGAATACATTGATTTTGAAATTAATAAGTGCCTTATTATCAAAATGGAGTTGGAAGTTTCCTTGTTCAGGAAATAAGAAATAAAGGATTCTATAGAAAATGAGGAATGTTTATGTATTAAATATGTTTAGAATTTGGGGATGTTCATTAACACATAAAAAATAGGCTATGTAAATTCCCATGAAATTAATAATGACATGAATTTGGTATTCAAAAAACTTTATAGATACGAAAATACCTCTTTTGTTTGTCATTATTTTATTAAAAATGAATTTTTTCACCATCGAAGCATGTCAATCTATTAACAACGCTAATCCAAAATTATATTTATAAATTAGAGATAGATCCCTCTAAGTGAAAGTTACATGGGACTAGAAAGAATAATAAATTAGTTGCATTGTTGAAAAAATTGACCAGTATATTTGAGAAAACATAATCTTGAACCGTTGAACAATTTAAATTGTTTTTGTTCAATGGTGATGTATTTCTAATTGAAGTTTCTAAGTTCCATGTAGAACCTACTCAATATCAATACCATCATGTAGATGAGGAGAATGTTGAGATTCTTGTCCATTCCATGTTGATTAATTTTAGTTCTACACAGAGGGACGCAATTATTCTTCCCTTTTACATTATATAAAGAAAATTGTGCAACTAGAGGATCCAGATGACTTGAAAAGGGATGATGTGCAGTGTTACATTCTTGACAACCAACATACAATGTGCACCCAAAAAAAATTTTATCCTAAAGAAATTACAAGTCATTACATACTACGTTGCAGTTTAGAAAGGCCCACATTTTTTCCTCAAAAGAATCTAGAAAAGACATTATTAATATTTGTAAGCAACAAAATGAAGTAAAAAAATTGGATTGAAACCAAGTTTATTGATTTACTCTACAAGGATCGATCAATTTCGTAATCCATGGGATGTCCTTAGATGTCTAGAGTGGGAAACAAAAATATAGAGGAGTGGAGGGTAATGAAATTTATTTTTAATGCATTAGTATTTAAATTTAATATTTGTAATATGCACAAAGTAAATGTACTATTTTCGCTTTGAATGCAAAGATTTAAGAAATAATGTCTTGCTATTTTCAATGTGCAAAATCCAGACAATCTTCATGACAAATGGATTTTTCTTTATTTGCTTGAGGATATATGCATAAAATGGAAAACAACCTTTGATTTCTTTAGATTAGGTTGACATTCTTGTTCTCCTTTTAATGATAACCAACCTAACTTTCAGCAAAATTCATTGGCAAGGTTCTTGACTAATTCCTTTAGGGATGCAAGAGGAATGGCCGATGAGGAACTATTTGTACTAGCTGAAAAAGTGCAATCATAGACTGTATGGATATATAGATCTACTAAGGAAGACATAATAACAAAGTATTTTGAATATTATTTCCAGAGAATAAAATATGACATAAAAATGAGAGAAAAGGTTCTAAAATATTTAAAAAATAAATATCCAGATAATATTATTTTTGCAGAATGTAATGAAGACAATGTTATTAATAAAATTGGAGTGCATGAATCTCACTTCTATTAGTTGTGTGTACTCTAGGGAAAAGAGATAAAAGGAAAAACAAAATTTGAATCCTAAGGAAGTGAAAAATAAGCAAGAAGAAAAATTGATGGTGAAGTGGACGAAGTTCTTATAGCAGAAGCTCAAATAATTTTAGACAACTACATGATTTCAATGGAAGAAAAAATGAAAACAAGGACAAAAGACAAATAAGAGTTTACCTTTCAGTATACATATCCCTTCCAAGTTTAGTCAACAATATCATCTATTCCATTGACTAATCCATTTAATGCAGAATTTCTGATCATAGATTTCTGTAATTTTTTTAGTGATATAACTTCTGACACAATAATGGCCCTACTTATAGTTGTCAGATCTAGTCTTCTAAATTTTATTATTATTGTGCTCCTACCTATTGCTTATTACAAAATGTTAATAGAAACAATAAAAATACATGCAAAAGGCTGAAGGAAAGGGAGAATCAATTATGGATGGTTGTTATATACTTTATGAGAGGAGTGGAAAATTTAATAGCTTATGTATTATGTACACAATAATTTGTGTGCACAATTGTGATGTTAAGGATGAGGAGAGAGGATAAATCATCATGGATTGGATGGAGTGACTTTCAAAAAAATTTGTAACTGTAGGTGAAATCGACCTATAGGAAAAGACATATTATTTTCTTTACGAGAGATCTTATGAGTTATAGTCTCATATGTTCACTAATATCTTCTATAAATTCTCCTATAATAGTGCTTTACAATGGTAGTGTTGTATTGCATGCTTTGGTTGAATTGGGTCTATCTATGATTTTTTATTATTGAAACTCATGATCAAGATTTTTTTTAAAACATTAATATTCTCATTTTAAAAAATGAGTGTTGATTAAGAAAACATTAAACAATTCTATAGATTTAATTCCTTTGAATTGATAGTAATTAAGATAAATATGGAAACTATGAGCCTAATCTAAATGCAAGATTGTAGTAACTAAATAAATAATTAAGTATTGAAATAAATCTAAACAATTAAGGAAAAATTAAACCCTAATTTGAAAATAAGGGTAAGATACCTTATCTAATTTTTCTGAGTTATGGGAATTGCAAAGATCTGTAAAACAAAGAAACATGAAAGATTGACCATCGCCCATGAGCTCATAAAATAACATATATGGAATATGTGACTAGATTAGGGCACCTGGAGAGGGACAAGGGCACCCGTGGGCACCCTAGGCCAAGTTTTGGGCACCTAGTTCTATGTAAATGCTCAGAGATTCAAATTCTCAGGGATGAAAGATGTTCACCTATGCTTTCCCTTTTCAGTACAAATTCACACAATGATCCCCGAGGTCACTGGAAACCTACAATAAAGAATAGATCCTCAAACCCTCATATAGAAATTAAATCCTAATAAAAGAAAGATGTAAAATGAGGGGTCATACTGTCCTCAGCTGCCACAATGATGGAATTAATATTGTGTTCTTCACTACATATCAGACCCAATGTAGTTTTGTGTGTGTGCGTGTGACACTTGAAATAGCGAGCAAGTAGCTAGATGTAGAATGTAGTAAATGTATACATGGAATATAATGAAATTCCCTCC
Source organism: Taxus chinensis (assembly GCA_019776745.2). NCBI lineage: Eukaryota > Viridiplantae > Streptophyta > Pinopsida > Cupressales > Taxaceae > Taxus > Taxus chinensis. The sequence continues at coordinate 521,087,271 of CM034153.1, forward strand.
TAGGAAGTGTGATGTAAAAAACCAGCCCTTGTGTCCCTTGTGATGGAGTTAGATTGATGCATTAAAGCTCTTAGATTACTTGATGGATACAACCTTAGTTGGTGATATATAGTGCTTAGTTCTTGGTCCCTTGTTATGAGCACATAACTTTATATTTATATGATTCTCTTTCTTAAATTTTGTAATTAACCCTTAAAGATAAGATAAGATGCTCAAATGGCTAGAATGGACCCAAAACATGAGATTAAAGTACAAAAGGGATAGGAGAACTGAGACAGGATAAAGGCTCCTAGTACTAGTGTCCTGGCTAGATGCTAGTGTCCAGGATGACTAATGCCGAAGAGTAAAAAGATAGACTAAGAAAGTAAGGGTAAAATACTTAAAGTAACAAGATAAAGTAAAGAAATTTTTCCAAAGACATGTGATAATTATTACTTTTCTAACTTAGGAATCATAAGAATAGTAGTATGTCATTGAGACTAGATAATTAAGTAAAGTATGTGATTATGTGTCTACATTTGCCCCCACTTTATATTGGTGAGAGAAAATATTAGTAACATATAGTATATAAAGATGTGTATCTGATAACCATGTATATCAATGGAATGATAAATATGTGAAGCATGAATTTAACGAAAAAAAAGTGTAAAAAGTGATGATGAAAATGAAACTAGAATTGCGGAAACGCATGCGTTGATGTCATGATGTAAATGTTGTCGATGTCAATGTGTTTGGTATTTTTATGTTGGTGTTGTTGACTACTACTTCCCATTAAGACATACCTGTAAAAGATAATCCAACGAGTAGTCAAATATGCATGTATATATAAAAATTATGTAAAAATGATGAAAATGGAAAAGGAACATGTGCACTTGATTCGTGATGAGAAAAGGGTATAAAAAGGATCATGTAGACGATCTCGTTGAGCGAGTTATTTAGGAAATCTCACACCACTATAATGAAATAAGTGTAGGGAGAACTGTTTGGTATCCTCTAATAACCTTTAACTACTCCCCGTTGTGTAAAACACCACTGCAGATGGTGTGCATGTGCTAAGGACTATCTTCCCTATAAAATCATGTGTATGGATTTCTGTAGATTTTGTTGAATTACCAATCACTGTGTAACCATTCCCTAGACTTAAGCATCCAGGTAAGACCATTGTATTGCCCTTGGTTTTAGGCATCCAAGAAATGTCATTGTGCTAAGGACCCAAGTTCGATTCTGAGCTTTGTCTAAAACTAAAAGTGTGTTGTACTAGTACTGTTCTTGCATAACATTATATGGGGTGACTGATTCACCCAAATGATGCCCCGGGGAAAATTTAAAGGGCCCCTCTAAAAAAATCCTTAGAAAATATTTGGCAAATCTATGAAAATTATCTTTTGCACGATTGGAGAATATCAAGACATCACACCATCACTATTAAATGATACATGATAGCTGATTTTTTATGTGCTACTATTGAGTAACATAGATTATGCTACTATATGAAAACATATAGCATGCTATCGACTAATAGTATAAAAAGTTCTACTGGCCAATACCATATTTTATACTACCAGCCGATAACATAATAGTATTTTATCAGCTGGTAGCATAAAACATGGTACTGGTCGATACCATTTTTTATGCTACCGACCGAAAACATACTATATGATTTCTGCCAGTAGCATAAACTATGCTACCAACTAATTGTATTTAGGAAAATTTTACAAATTTCTATTTCATACGAATGGTGAATTAACCCCTAAAATTTAATTGTACCCAAAAATTTTTGGTGAACTAGTCCTAACTTGTACCCTAAAAATGATCCAATTTTAAATTTGAAAAACTAGAATATTCATAAATTAACGAATATTTTCCACTAAAATTTTCCCTATGATGCCCCCTCATTTGGGATGCATGCGACGTCATTAAAAGAGTATGCGGTCAAAAAGAGGACTAACCGTTGCGCTAAAATTTTTCCCTAAAACAAGGGAATGTTCTTGGTATAAACCAAGGAACATGTAAACAAGTGGCTAGGAAAACAAGTGTTAGTACAAGCAAAGATAAACACTCATGCATAAGATGAAATGTAATCTAAGCATATATGTATAACCTAAGATGCAATCAAAAAAAAAAGTAGACCACAAAAAGAAGGTTGTAAACATGGGACATAACTCACAATGTCACAATACAATCAAAGCTGTAGTGGCTAGAAGAAATCAAGGAATAAGAAATACATAGGGAAAATCCCACAAACAATGGAAAACACAAGAAAATTGTGTATCAGACAATCATAGAAGAAAGTAATCCTAAAAAAAAATACTACACATGAAGCAACTATTAGCATGTTATAAAGATAAAAAGTATGTTAAGACATGTATAAGTTGATAAAGTAATGTGCTATGAAACGAAATGAAAAAATAACACTTGTAGTGTACAAAATTGGATTCCCCTAGGAGTCGTTATGGGACTGGTACTAGGTACTACAACAAACATGGATGTTACATGTAATGGACTTGTATAATCTGCACTCAAAAATAAAAAGTAAATTGAACACACATGTGTGTATGATAAAAATAATGACATACAATATATCTATCTAGAATGTGTAATAAAGTGAACATGTAACAAGTAAATGTAAGCAAGAGTAAATGAAACCAAGGTATGCTGTGAATGAGGTAGAATTAAATGCAAAGTGAATTATAAGAGCAAAGTGCTCCCTAAGTAGATGTGTATATATGAAATGAGGCTCATTTATTTATGCTCCCTTAGCAGTCAAGAATGAACCATAAACGAGAGTGCGTCATTGGGAAATAGTTTGAGCGATGTGTTGTTACATGTGAGAAAACTTTGATGAATAGAGTGTGGAGTTTTGATTGTAGAATAATGATGTGTGGATGATATTGAATGCAACATAGGGGTGCTTGATTTTGAATTTGTAGAATGAGTTGAAAGAATGTGTGATGATTTATCCTAAAACATATATCACAAGACGTATGGATGGAAGGCTATAAAATTTGATGATGTAGTAGAAATAATATATCACGAAATGTATGAATAAGGTGATGGTTAAACATGTCCCATATTATGATAAAGGGATTGATTTATTGGTTGTGAAGATCAAAGTGTAGAATGATGTAAGTATGATGAGGTGAGGTTTAATTTTTATTTAGAACCTCAGTAGTCGAGTATGAACCATTGAACTAGAGTGCATCGTCATGTAGTGACCACAACATGTAAAAGTAGATGTCAAAAATATATATCGTGAATGTGTCGAATTGATGTTGCATAGAAATAGATAAATATGGGAGATAATAAGTGTGTAAAGTGATGTGTAAGGTGTAGTACGTAGTGTGTTATGTGTGAGGTTCATGTATATATGATGCCCTCAATAGTTAAGTGTGAACCATAGCAAAAGATTGTGTCATAAGGAAATGATGATACACATGTATCAAAAGGGTTTTAATAATTCTTAGACAAGATAATTCATTAATCACAAATTGTTAAGTGCATGAGATGATATCGACATTTTATATTAATGCAAGGGGGAGGAGCTATGATTCCCTATAAAGTATGTAAATGATGGATGTCTAGTCAAAAGACACTAAGTGGATATATATAAGGAGTAGTTTCCTTAACCAAAGTGATGGGACGCTGAGGTGGTAATGTGATAGGATTCTTGGGTAGAGGAGTAGGACCATCCATAGGAGGATTTTGAGTGGATTGAATAGGTAACACTTGAGTGGCAGAAGAAGGAAAACAAGAAGTTATATCATGATGCTCATTAGACGTATAACAAGGATATTTAGGATCCCATTTGGATGTAACATTTGTAGATGGGTATGTAATAGAATGGTGTGTAATGAATGACATAAATTTTTGACACTCAAGATGTTGAATTTTTTTTTGTAAATCATAGAAATCATTGCGATTATGTGCATTGATTCGATGATGATTACAATATGGGAAACCATGATATTTTGTAAGTCGTTAATAAGGATAGCCTTGACTAGATGGTCAAGTGATTAATTGATGACTAAGGAGCTCAGTAAGAATGTCATGTTACTTAGTATTGCGATAAAAATTTAGAGGCTCTGGTAATGGTATGGCATGAGGCTCATTGATATGAACACATGTATCAGTCATAAAATGAAGATGAGATGTAGAAGGAGAAAAAAATGAGCCTGATAAGCATCCTTAAGATGTTGGATTTTGAATTTGAGAGATATAATCAAGGATTACATAGTTTGAAATTTTTCTTGAAACAAATAATGTAAATCTTGAAATGATTCCAACATGATATTGATTAGATTGGGGATAACGAAGACTAGGTTTATTAGAAAGACAATCTAAAATAACACTCACTTGATGCAGTAGCATATCGCTAGGGAGATACATAGTGTCTAGGGATTTTTTCAGAACACCTTGGAAATTAGGATGATTTTGAATTAAATCATACAAAGAAATTTGAGGAATTTTAGGAACCATGATAGAGAAGATGATATGCCAAATAAGTCTCCGAAAGACCGATCACAAATGGGGTTCACCAAAATGATTCTACTAAATATGGAAAATATGAGCCTAATCTAAATGAAAGGTTGCATCAAATAAATAAATAATGAAGTACTAAAATAAATATAAACAATTAAATAAGGAAATATGAAACCCTAATGTGTAAAGAAGGGTAAAATGCCTTAGCTAATTTCTTAGAGTTCTGGAAAGTGCACAAATCTGGAAAACAAAGAAACAGGAAGTACTTACCGTCACATAAGAGCTCTTAAATTTATAGATATGGAAGCTTTGACTAGACTGGGGTTCCTAGAGAGGGACAAGGACACCCATGGCCCCCTTAGGACCTTATTTGATTTCGGGCTCTGCATAAATGCTCAGAAAACTGAATTCTTAGGGTTGCAAGATATTTTCTTATTATCGCCTTTTGTTTCTACGAATTCACACAATAATCATCGAGGTCACTAGAAACCAGCAATAAAGAAGAGACCTATACATCCCTCAAATAGACATCAAATGCTCAAAAATAAACATGCAGAATGAGGGGTCATATTGTCCTCAGTTGCCACAATGATGGAATTACAACTGAGTTTTGCTCTACATCTCATACCCAATGTAGTTTTGTGTGTCCATAATTGTGTCCTAAGTTGCTCTTTTGTGTGTCGCACTTAAAATAACAAGTAATTTAATAATTGTAGAATGTAGTAAATGTGTGCATGTAATAGAATGAACTTCCCTCCTATGAAGTGTGATGTAGAAAACCAACCCTTGTGTTGCTTGTGATGGAGCTGGATGGATATAATGGAGCTCTTAGATCTCTTGATGGATGTAATCTTAGGTGGAGATAGAATTTTTTTAGTTCTTAGTCCCTTGTTATGACCACATAGCTTTATATTTATATGATTCCTTTCTTGAATTTCATATTTAACCCTGAATATGTAAACTACCAAAAATATAGGATGCTCAAACGACTAGAAAGGACCCAAAAAGTGAGAGTAAATTACAAAGGGGACATGAGTGCCCAGAGGGAATAAGGGAACTTGGTGATGGTGTCTTGGCTAAGCACTAGTGTCCAGGATGGCAAAGAGTAAAAATATAGATTGAGAAAGTAAAGGTCCAATACTGAAAGTAGCAAGATAAAGCAAAGAAATTTAGCAGCCAAAAATATGGGTTGATTAGTAATTTTTCAACTTAGGAATCATATGAATAGTAGTATGTAATTGAGACTAGATAAATACCCAAAATGCGTGATTGTGTGTCTACACATACATACCATATTTATGTAGGTCCAACCAATAAAGAGAGGAACAAACCATCTAATCTAGGCCACGTAAAAAATTGGATATAACATCATTATTAACAATTCGAATCCCATTCAACTTGTTGTGTTAGATGTCACTTCCCATACATCTAATGAATCTATAATAGGTGATTGAAATTTACTCATTTTTTAAATTTATCACTATGATATGTTATCGATTGTCCTTATTTTCATTTATTTATTAATATTTTAGATTTTTCATTGTTGATGCCAAATGGGGTTATTAGTGGCACATCACACATGAATACACAACAAAACCTAGTATGTTGGCTATGTGTGATTATAAACAAAACCATATATAAGCCTCGTATAATTTTAGGAACCTATAACAAAATGGTTAATTTTTTATATGTATTTGATATCGTGTCCATACGAAGCATGGTGGACTATAATCTCATGAAACACTATTAATCCAAACATAGTCTAGGAAGTAATGGCTTAGCCTAGAGGTCGCTAATATACATCCATAGCTAGGCAATATTGTCCAGAATAGGGTAGTACATTATATAGAAGAAATTTGTATCACAAATTTATTTATCTCGGCATGAAATTTATTTTGAATTGATTAATGTTATTTGAAATAGAATATGTGTAACATGAACCTGCAGAGGGAAAGTGCGAGGCAAGAAAAGAAACAATCTCAATTAGTAAGTGTTAACCTATTGCAATGTTGATTATTTGAATTCATTAATATTCAATTACGGGAAATTGAAAAAACATTACTTTTGTAGTTGGCTAAAAGCATTATTTAATTATTTTAGTTTTGGAGTATTTTTTATATGAGAAAAATCAATCCCATAAGGAGATGGGTTTCAAGTTTGGTAAAGATACTTTCAACTTGCAAGGTGGCCTCAAAGAAATTTTATAGTTTCCTTCAGTAAAATTTGAAGTGGGATTCAGGACTAGCATTCTCGCTTCTACCAAATTTGAAAAGATGGTCAAGGATTTGTAAAAAAAATAGGAGCTAAATTGAAACCAGTAATTTTTTTTGGAAAGAACATTGCACTGTACAAGAGGAAATTACAGTAAAATATCCATAAAAGGTTTTGAGTAGAGATGGTATTGTTTCAGCTCTAAAGATACATTGTGTATCACAATAGGTACAAAGGGAAACCCTCTGATTTTTTTTTTTGTGGGGTGGAAAAGAAGCAGAGAAAAGTGTTTTAAAGATATGTGGTTGATAAATGATTTGTACCAAAACATACCACTGATCATGTCTCATGGTTTGAAGGTTATAAAGGGCATCAAAACATTTGAGAAAGAAAAAACTGTATAACTATTAATTATTTGAAAATGTTTTTTTTTTTATATTGCTAAACATTATAGAGAAGATACATGAATATGGTTATTCTAGTTATTTTATATGTTGAGATTACAAATTATAAGTTGGTTGTATTTATATTTTCACTATGTTTAAGTTTTAATTACAACTTTATAAGTTGTTTGTGTGAATTACCAAAACAATATTTTAACTTGTTTTTTATCAAATTTGTAAGATTAAATTAATTTTGAGTTGTTTTTAATCATTTAATTGGGAAGACTTGGAAATTAATAGTTTTGGGAGTTAAAGGTTTGATGTTTGGAATTACTAGTATTGGTGACAAAAAACCTCATAATATGGTTCCAGATTATAAAGCTAGGAATACTAAATACTTTGAATGGGAATTTAGTACTGAATTGATAAGAATTGCACCATAATATTTTGACATTGTCTTATGGTCTACATTTATGGATTCAAATATGGTGAAGTACATGTTCACTAAAATAATTAAGTAGCTGCGAAACACCCACTTTAATTTCTTGGGGGGATGTGAAAAATGACAGATGAAAACAAATATGAGTCAACAAATACTAAACATTTTTGGTAATGTCTATGGTGAAAACAATATGCTTTTGATCGATGACATGATATTCATGTCATACAAATTCAAAGAAGAAATTACTCTCAAAACCCCAACATGTAGGATATTTGATGTAAAATATAAGTCTGATTCCTTAATGTACAATGAATTATGTAACATGGCTGTAATTTATAATATTCTAATATATGTGATTTTGGAGTGCAATAAATTCCAATATATGTGATTTTTTATTCTAATATATGTGATTTTGAGGTATGGTAAATTCCAATATTTAACATCTTTGAATCCAAAACTAGTAATATTGGATTCCAATATTGCCTATTTTTTTAACTACTCGAACTAGAATAAGTTTAGATTTAGAGAAATAAGTGTTCTACTCTTTTATTTTGTCAAATTATAAAAACACTTATATTTATTAATTATCTTCATTTTCCTCTATAAGGTTTCTATATAAGTTAATACATAAAATTGTACACACTAAAAAATGGTAACCTGACCTTATGCAATGTCAAGTTTGATCATGTTCCCTTGTTGAAACAATTTTTCAGATTTGACATCCAAATATTTCATCTCCCTATCTCTCCCACGACATGTTTATCATTAAAAATTTATTTTTCATGAATTCTAATAATATTATTTAATAAAAAAATTAATGAACAGCTCTTATTCATTTCCAAACATTTTGTTTCGGTGTTCTTCTCCTCAATCTAAAACCCTATAGCTAGGTCACGATGTGGGGTTAAATCATAGCCAACTTGTAAGGCCATGTCTCTTTAATGTCATTAAATATGATTTCAATTTGAATATATTGTTAGGATCATTTCATATTATTAGGGCCATCTTTATTATAATATTTCAGGTATGAAAGTGATTATACAAAGTTCAATGTCACTTTATAACTATCTTGACATTCATACAAACTCATATTACAAAAATAATTCCAAAAAAAACACTCAAGTGATCCCTAAATCTGCCCAAATAAATTTCACATGATATTGATTGACCCCTACTAAAAGTATGAATAACTTAACTAATTAAAAAAGTATAACTTCCTTAATTTCCATGCATACAAATGTCATAGATCCATGACTTAGAAAGAGCAAGATAAATCCAATAGTTTTTCAAGGGCTTTAGGTAACAAAGGTTCATGTCACATATCTAAGGTACACATCATTGTATTACCGCATAAGGGGATGGTTAGCTAATCACATTTCACTTGAAAACTTAAGATTACTAAATGAGGCTTGATCTCACAAAAATAATGTAATGTAGAACTTATATTGGTTAAGAAGATTAGGGTCTGATTTTGTAGGGTAGTGCAACCTTAGATACACAAACTTGTTTTTTATTTTTATTTTTCCAATGATCTGATGAAGGGGTCCACATGTTTCTAAATTTCCCACTTTTTGGTAGGTGATTAAAGGTAATATTAAAGTTTTGAAACCAAAATAAACATGAAATAAAGTATATATATACATAAATGAATCACACATGAAGTATTAGATCTATACTTTAAAATTTTGCAAACCTTATAGCTCGAGGTTAATACCATATAGTTCCATCTTGGTCCAGACAATATTTTTATAGTACTTCCCCTATCTAATTATCACTCTAAAACTTGCACTAAAACATTTAAAGTTTCTAATCTACCCGTTCTACTGTATTGCAAATCCAAATGATCCCTAATTTATATTTTGTATATAATATTATCTCTCTTTCTGTGTAGTTGAGAAATAAATGATCATTTATAAGTTTTTACATGTATAAATTCACTATTACAACTGTAAATGATTAATGTTGGAAGTTATTTATAGATATAAATACTCTACCTATTATGTACAGTTACATCATTCTTATTTTTTCAACCCATAACATTCTATAAATTAAATAGGGTGTAAATATTTGGTGAACCTTAATCTTGAAAAAAAAATCATACCCTAGTGCCTTCGTTGTTGATGTATTACATCATGGTTCTAAATATTATGGATTATTATTGTCATTTATATCTCCTTTCCAAGTTTTCTTTCTGGTGATTTCATGGAATATCCTATCATACTAATCATCTCTCACCCATAAATAATACGCTTTCTATCTCTCATGACTGTACACATGTTATTGTTGATATCTTTTCTCGTTGTGTGTTCTTAGTATTCACTAATACTTACAAGGTGAAAGGTCTCATAACTTGTCTTATAATCTTGATATATTATATGATGAGGGACATCATTTTGTGAATTTTTTATTGTAAATCCTAATAATTTTGACATTATTCTTTATACTAAGCGTAACCAACTCAAAATTATTCTTATATCTTCCACATCTTATCTCAATTCTTCATCCTCATCTAGTGTACACACATCAAAAATTCCAAAATCAATAATACTTATTTCATTGGGGGAATCTAATATTCCACTTCATGATGTAGATATGACTATTAATACTCACACATTTACTCTTTATAATCATAGTGCTTAACATTATTCATATTCCAACACAAAATCTTTGCAATCACTTATTCATACTTTACAAGCTCAATTGTACAATTGTAACAAGGTACCCATTTTTCTTCTCATATTATGGATTCTACTCAACTAATTCATAACCCACTTGAAACTAAAGTTGAATTATACCCTTTTACCACTTGTTTTATTCTAATATTCCTTGTTTATTATGGTAAAGGTGATCCTAGAGACTACCTCCAAAAAAAATATTTTTCTTTCTTTTCTTCCAATGATACATTTATTACCAAGATATTCCTTCAGATTCTAAACAATTTTTCATTTATGATGTAACCATGCATCATATAAAAACATTTATTCCTTCAAATAATAAATTAATTGCACAAATTTCTATAAAATATTTGTGATAAAATGTCTTATGCTTAGATAGTTAAAATGTTACAAGGTGTCAATGAACCCATTGGTGAATATGTACTACAATACAATATCATGCTTACGTGATGCTTACTAAGATGAAAAATAGCTTAGTTGATAGTGAAATATAACATATCTTTACATATATTCTTCTTCCCCTTTTATAATAGTTTATTAGTTTTGACAAGTTCAATCCTTTGATCATCTATGTCACATTGTATTACAATGTGAAGGTTATATACTCAACATGAATAAAGTCAATTATGTTTCTACTCCTACTACTCCTACTCATAAGTTTTAAATAAACACTAATGTTAAGAATAAGTATTTTTATGAATAAATTATATCTAAAACCACTATGAACATCTTTTCTCAACCTATAAAGTTATAATTACAAAATCTCAAAAATAATTACTTGTTTACCTTATATACCCCAAAATCCATTCCAAAATTAACTAAGCACAATCTTGTGTCTCTCCCTTTTCAGTACTTGAGTTTAATGAAAAATTTCCTCATGGTAAGATATTTTGAGGTAATGCCCATTATGATTATAATTGATGAATTGTGTATCCCACTTATACTTTTTTAATATTGTTGAAGTTACACAAGATCTCGTTGATGCTAATTCAATTGAGTATGAGAAAACAACTCAGCCTAATCATACAAATGATAACGAAGAACTAAAAATATTTACATAACCACTTATGAAACATGATGTTACTAAATATAACTCAAATTCTCATAATTAATACTTGGGTGTACCATCCCCACCATATTATGATATTATGTTTAATGATATAATTTATACTATTACTATAAATTCCTCTCCATTTATTACTTTATATCAAATAGATATGACATATGGGTCTATTTTTAATACACAATGTATTCCTACATTGTTTTATCAATGTCATATATATAGTGTATTGGTTGATAACACTATTCACATAATATTTGCACTTTTAGGTTTTTGTGTTCCCCAAGATATACTAAGAAGGATGTCATATCTTATTATTAGACACGTATTGGGAATCTTTTCCTACCCATGATAATCATCTTAGCTACCTTTTATCTCACCTTATTGGTAACCTATTATCTTACATTATGTGTCTTGATTCTAGGTTTCTCTAGGGTTCATACTTGCATAGTCATACATTTCAAACTACCTCAACATATTAAGCTAGTTAATTATAATCAAGTTGTTATAATTTAGGATATTCCATGCAAGGATCATACTTTAGAGATTATTATCCCAAAACATATGGTTATAATACCTAGTACTCTTGTATCTGCAATCCAAGCATCTATTTAATACAATATGTGACATTGACATCTCCCTTAGGTGCATCTATGTAAAACACTTCTATATCACACATTGGTCTTTTTCATCCCCATACTAAGTATAATAGGAAACCTCCTCCCCTTCCTTTTGCTCACTCATCTAGAAAAAATAATATCTTTATCAAGGCACCTTCTCCTAACAATAAGATTGGTTTGATTTTACCTCATACTACTCATCATGAGAACCCTTAGTCTAGATCTTCTATAGTACATGTTATGAATCCTACAAAAATATACACGAGAACCCTTCTTCTCTTTGAAAACTTTTATAGCACATTCCATCTCCAAATACTAAGTGAAATATGCCACTTCATTAGTCCCTTATCATGTAGTATTTGTGATATACCCTTTCTTATACACAACAGTTTTCTAAATATTTTAAAAATATTCAAATAATCATATTATATAAAAACATATAAATAGGTGTGAAATTTCAAAATCATGACATGTTTACTATTTATTAGACTTATATATCTTGTTACTTCATACATATTATTTTTTATGCTGGTTTATTATAGAATATTTACTTTAACACAAATCTATTCACAAGGTACATTAAGATTTATATAGGACACATATAGGTTGATACATGATGATAGGATCCACCCTGGTTACCTACACTACTCTTGTGGGGACATCTCCTAATGGTATACATGTGCAATTTCTTTATTCTATGTTAATAATAACATTACACATCATTATTGATTTTATACATAACTATTATTCCTATTAATTGAGATAATAAATCTAACACACATATATTAATCAATGCTAACATAATTTTTGAATTTCCTTGATATTATTGTCAAGACATGAATTTTACGTAAGTGTCATAACAATTGTCTATTTTTAAGTCTTTTTTTCCATGGTAGTGTGAAAGTCAATAAAGTAATTGTACGCATCCAAAATTACATGTGCTACACTGTCAAAAAACGGTTACAAAGTCCCCAATGATGATTCATGTCCTTTCATAAGGTGTTCGAGTTTATAAACCAATTCGCAGTGTATATTTGTAACCTAGGCATCTTTGCTTAAATTTTCCATGCTTTCTTCTAGCTTCTTGCTCATTTCTGTGTACGTTTTGGCCTTTAGTGTCAGGACCGCCACCCTACATGGGTGGCGGTTCTGAAACTTCTAACCAATTTTGGGCAATGATCCTGAGGCCGTTACCCTGTGGAGGGTAGCGGTCCTACATGAGTTTTCCATAATTCTCCATGCTTGATTTTAACACATGTGATTTAAATTAACTTGAATTCTAGGGTGCCTTTGTGAACCAAATTTCCTAAAAATAGTATTGATTTATCGTTATTCCTTCCCTCTTCTATTTTTAAATATATTTAATTAGTTTGAAATGCCTTTTCACCCAATGATTTGACACTCTAAGGTTTCCCTATGCATGAAGGCAAATCCCAACCAATTATTAAATAATCAATGCTTTTATTCAAGAAAAGTTCCTAAGAATTTTGTGTATCTTGCATAGTTGTGTTGCCACAATCCTATTAAAAATTACATAGCCAAGATTTGTTTACTTGTGTTATCTCTCTTCTCCACTTGCATTGGAACAAGAATTCCTTCAAGCTGTTATTGCTCAAGAAACTTCTCTCGTTGATGCCTTTCCATTCTTAATTCCTTGGAATCATATGGACACACAGAGAAAAAAAGGATAAACTAAGGGGAAAAATTACTACACATCTAGATTTACCTCTGTTTTGTGAATTCTAGGTTGGATTTTTTGTTTGATTTCCTTCATTCCTGCAGTTTATCATTGTTACATCATATAAAATATATTATAAATCAATTTCCTTTCATTTGTAAGTAATTAGTTGATTTCAAAGAGGGTTTAAATCATTTATAGCAGCTCCCAGTGACATATCCTTTTCTTCCCATCTATGTGGATCTAAAGGAGAGAATATCTATAGGAGTTTGTCTACACATCATAGATCATTTGAAAAATGTCTTGTTTTAAGTTAGTTTAGTTTCAATACACTCAGCTTGGGTGAATAATGACACAGAGTTATCTCGCTTGTTTAGTTTTAGCGTAGAAGTAGATTTGATCATTTAGAATAGAAGAAACTTGTTGTTTGTGATTGTAATATTTCATTTTTCATGATTTGTTTAGATTAGTTTCCCTTTCAATGATAACATATATTGTTAGTTTCACCTTAGTTTATTCGGACACTGAAAACTATATCGACACTTAGATCTAATTCAGTTAGATAAACCATAGGGAATTTACACTTCTCATTCATAGCCTCTAAATTTCCCCTTTGTCAACTCAACTACAGGAGATAACACTATCAAATCTTAGTAATTGATCCTTCTATATTTATCCATCCACAAATTTAACATCGGTTGCTCCAACACAACCTCAGGGGGTCAATTGCGGTTGAAGATTTCATGTCAATTTTAATCTGTATAAATTGGTTAACCCGACATGAGTGATTAATCCCTTCTTGTTTCCTTTTTTGATCATTTGTATTACCTCACGTCTCCATTTCTTCCCCTATTTTGGTAGTTATTTTTTACTTTCTAAAATATGCCTAGAAGAGAGTTTGGTGGGAAATTTGGCTCTGATAGACATTACACCAACGTGCAACCACAACACTCCCCTTCTCTTTCAAGATGGGGCGACAATTACAAAAACAATGTCCAAATCTCCCCTAGTTACACTTCAAACCATTAGCTATGTAAGGATGGAGGAGGTTGATCAACCATTCAACATGCAATACCATTAACCCAATGCAAACCATGTTGTTATCACAAATCAAACAGGTTCTTACCATAAATTCTTTTCAAGACATCACATTGCCATGCAATCAACAAAAGATGATATATTCACACAAATAGATAATCCTCTTCACTAGATAGATGAGTATTTGGATATAATGAAGGATATAACCTATAATATTTCAAATGCATATCCTAATATTCTTACTTCTGAGGAATAAAAAAATTATAACACTTAACAATTCATGACAGGGTATCATGGGTCTGCTCAATCAAACCCTACACCACAAGCACCCCAACAAGGGACTCAATCCTCTCCCAACAACCTAATTTCTAATTTATTAGGGAGGATTAGAGAACTATAAAGTTCCAAGACTTCACAACCAACACATGTAGTAGGGTGGAACACGAGGTATCCAGTTGATGATAAAGGATACATCCCTTCCAATGAGTAACCAACACAATATCCTCTATGACAAGGTCATCTTGTCCATTCAAATTGAGGTGATCTTCTCACAGGATTAGACACACTAGGGATGGGTCTTCATCCTTCTAGAGCTTATCATATGTAAGGGATGGACAAAAGTTCATTCTCTAATTCTGCTATAATAGGTAATGTGATGTTCCCTAGTTTTATGCCCACTAGTAAATATCCTAGCACGATCTCACCTTACATGAAGATGTATTCAAAAAAATCCCAGATGGACCCACAAGCCATTCCTTCTCCATACATGTCATATCAAGGGACCCCATATGTTCATGTCAATTCTTATATTGTAGCTTATCCAACTACACCTCCTCCACCTCCTCATCAAGGATCTTCAATGGTGGAATCTTATGTAATGGGTACATACGCTGAGTCCTTAAAGAATCCTATTGACTTCACCATATGTGGTGTCTTGTTTCCATGCCCATTGTCATATTTTCCAAAATTTAAGGGAGAAGGATACCCAAACGCTCATATCAAGACCTATGCTATTACTATCAGGGAATTGCTTCCTTGGGATGTTTTAGTGGCTAAGATCTTTCCAAAAACTCTTGAAGGTATCACACATGATTGCTTTTATCATATTTTGGAAGATTATATACATTCCTTTACAAAACTTTTTTCCAAGTTTATCAAATCATTGGAAATGAAGAAGTTGACATTCAAAAGGATTAGGGAGTTCTTGCATATTAGACAGGAGCAAAGTGAATCTATCGCCCATTTCAACCAAATATGGCCCCAAGTTATCTATTCCACTCCAAGTGTGCCCAACATGGACCAAATGGAACATTTTGATATTTTACTTCACTCACTCAATAGAGAGACTAGGGAGGAATTCTAAATTTTCCGTTTCCATAGTTATGAGAAAGTATTGGAGGGTGCACCTTGGATTGACCAAGCCACTATAGAAAGTGGGTGTAAGATCTATGGTCCCAATGGGAAATTGGTATCCCAAAATAAAAATAATGTAAATTATCAAAAAAATAGTGCCAACAACCAAGGACATAACGGTGTTAATCACAATCATGGTGCTATGATGAATAATGCTACTGATGAAGCAAAAAATTCTAGTTTCACAAACAACAGTAACAATAACAATAAAAAAAACTCAGGTAACTACAGAGGTCCTAACACTGTGTCATCTGTCAAAAAATTTGATGTAAATTGTCTGCCACAAAATAAAAATCAAACCCAAGGCCCAAACCAATATCAAAACTTTGGCCAAGGGGTAGTGAATCATGGTTATAACAACCAATTGAAAAAATACAACTGAGATTATAATCAATAACATCAAGATGGTTATAAAAGGCAAAGATATTATGATTGTAATATATACTATGGTTTCTATAAGGTTCAAGGAAATAATGATAGGAATTTCCGTGATTGCAACAAGTTTCTGCAAAGACTTCCCAAAAACCAAAGGCAATTCTTTGTAGATATGTTCCTAGAAAATCCTAAAACAAACCCGCAACCTAGTCACACCGGACCTATCAGACCTCAAAATTCAAACCCTAAATGTCCTAGGGATTACCAAGTGAACCCTCAGGGTATAAACAACGGTATTCCTATAGGAAACAAAGACCATAAAGCCTCAACTTATGACAACTCTCAGGTTTCTCCTATCCTTGGTTCAAACGATAATACAAAAATATTGGGGTTAGTCAAGCTAGAGGTCTAGCCAAAAATTAATGCAATAACTCAGATGAAGGAGTACATGTCACAACCCTTACCCACTCATTCCTTTCTGCAGGATGACATTCCTACAATTTCAAAATGAGTAGGATCCTATGAGTTGATATTGGATTTGAAAAATACCTTTTCTCACATTTTGTTTCTGGATTTACTGAAGAATTCACCTTCACATCGTTTTGTTTTTCTCAATGCTCTAGGTGCTCAAATAAATCATATTAAATTTTACATACATCCTCTAGGACAAAATAATATGGATACTAGGCTTGTTTTTGATATAGACAAGATGTCATTTAACGCTTAAATTTACCGAAGAGGAGATCCTGCTTTGTTTTTACAAGTCTGGGTTTATAAAAATTGCATTAAGAGAGCCATGATTGATGATGAGGCTTCTGTAAATGTGGTTCCCTTTTCTTTCTTGCATAATTTGGGATATGGTGAGACAAATTGTTCCTCTACAAGAAACACATTATGAGGTATGACAGTATTAAAGTGACCTCGATTGGAACCATAGTTCTTCCAGTCACACTTGGTCTAAAAACCATCTTGATGGAGTTTTACATCATTGACAGGGAAACAAGTTATAACATGATCTTTGGGAGACCCTGGACTCATTGAATGAAGGCTATCTCTTCTACCCTATTCCAAGAGATTATATTCCTCCATTTAGAGAAATTATTCATCACTTAAAGTGATCTTAAGCCCTTCAATATACACTTAGAAAACCTCAAGAAGAAGAAAGGATTCCATGCAGAGTATGAAATTTCTGCTAATCAATTGAATAAAACACCTCCATCAAAAGAGTTAGCCCCGATCACCCGAGGTGTGTTGAAGGATGAATTTATCAACCCAAAAACATTTGAGGTTACAAAAATAGATAAGGGTAAATCAATATCTATGGAAACAGTGTCCACTAAAACCACAGTGGAAATTATGAAAATCTTAGAGAGTGACGATCTGATCTTCCTCTCGTTTGAACCACAGGGGGTGGATAGTATTCTGGTTTTAACATCTCTTCCCTTTGACAACTTGGGTATAAGTGTAAACATGATAGAATTAACAATTGAAGAAGGTAACTTTGAGATTCAAATGATGCCCATCAAAACCATCTCTGAGGGTTCTACTATTCTAAACCCTGGTTTCAACCCATGTGCATCTTAAATTATGATTTCCATATCCATGAGGAAAGGCCTCATCATTTGGCAAGTGTCACAAGTAAACACACCATTTTACATAGGAAACAAGGCCAAGTAACATAGTCATGCTCACCCACACATCATGTCTCAAGAATTTGACAAAGAGGTTCACGAACACCTCTTTCAGAAAAATGATTTTAATGATTGGCCATATACAATTCTAGGCAAGGGTTGTAAGTTTAAACCCAGAATGGTAGGACCTTCTGAAGAGAATGGAAATTTTGAGGATCATGGTTCTCTTCCGTGTACTTTTAGGGGTGAAGAATTTGATATTCATCAAATTTCTTCACCTTAGACATCATGACATGTAGTTTCACTTGCATTTCCATATGTACATTATTGCATCTGTATTGCATTTTCATCTGCCGGTTCATTTTCTAAAATTTTTAATCAAGGGACTTATTCTTATAGCAATTCCTAAATTTTTTTGATAACATTGGAAAAAAATTAAAATCATGTCTCTTCAAATCTTCATGGTATCATCAATTGTTTCCAAATCCATACTTGGTTCCACTTATAGTTTCTTCTAGATTAGGTGTTTTTGGAAATAAGAACATTCTAGACATTTTTCCTAGATAAATAAGTCAAATGCAAATCCATAGAAGAATTTTTATTTTACAGATTTCTTTACCCTACCAACCATCGGTGTTGATCCTGCATCTTTTACTAGTGATGCAAGGTTGAGAAAGGATAGAAGAGCCCTTACTTTCCTATGCCTTGTCCATGGTGATGAGCCCATACTTTGTACTTATAGCATGAGGCAAGGTATAGGGGGTATCTTTGACAAATTTGAAAGTTAGAAACAATTTATTCAAATGATGTAAAATCATATATCAGAACAACGTGAGTTAGATGTTCAAATTCCAAAAATTATTAAAATTTCAAAACCATATTTTTTCAACCATGTGGCCATCTATGGATCTAAGTATAGATACACTGGGAATCAATTAACATTTTAAACTATGAAGAAAATTGAAAGGAATGATAATTAGATCGTACCAAGCCAAGAACACAAATGTTAATCAAACACCACGATCAATAAGATGAAAGTAATTCACCAGAATAGATTTACATAAAATCTTTGCAAATAAATGAGCAACAATATCATATATTATTATAGAACTCAATGCAATACATTGATAATGGGCCTTGCTTAAATAGGTAAGGAATAACAAGCTAAGAACCATTGCAGATCGTAGATCAATGTAGTCATTTTTGCACCCACCAAGAACAAGGGAACCTCATGCGCATTGGCCTATCACCTAGCGGGTGCTGGGTGCTCACCCTAGGCATGCGAGAGGGAGCTGAGTCTCTCTTTTATGTGAGTTCATTGGAAGGCATACTTCATGATCTTGACTTGGTGATTTAAAATAAAAGAGAAGCTATAGAGCTCAGAATGGCTTTTATACCCCTTCAGTCATAATAAAAATAAGCACGCAATAGAATTAAAAGAACTAGGAAGTTGTAAATGCATAAATAGATTCAAAATCCAAATAAGGTTCATGATTATACAAGATCAAAGCAGAGTAGAAACATGTAGATAATACAGAAGGAGATATTAATATAAACATAGTGGTAACCATATCATATTCATTCATAGTCTTACTTCAAAGCATCACAAAGTGGCAGACCATAGTCATGCACCATATTTGGATCTATACATGTATGCTCACAAGATAAAAAAAAAAATTCCCCATTACATTCTCCCTACAATTATCTACCCATTCTATCCCATAGTTCTCGTAGTAATTCTGTAGAGCTCCATTACCTCATTGTGTCTTTGTTCTTTGCCAAGGGCGCATGTATAAATAGGCATATGGGCTCTAACAAATTCATCTGCAACCTCAGATCTGGTCCGAAGTGTCAAGGTGTGGGTCACCCCAGGCGCATGCCTCTCCATGTCATGATTAGCTTTTTAGATCTTCCTATCGCAAAGTATATTCCTTCCAAGACACCCTATTGCCATGCTAGAACCTTATCCAAATGGAACACGTTCTTCATGTTTTCTGTCCAAAAGACTGAAAATAGCTAAGTCTTGAATTGTGCTTCGCGTGCGCATGTATTTGGTTCTCCAAGAACCCTTTTTGAATCTTTCCTTGCGTACCTTAACTTACATACCTCATTTGGTCATGCACGCCTATGCGCCTATACGATTTAGAAGCTATATTAGGGTCCCAACATTACCCCACACTTCAGATGTTCTCCACCCTCAGGAACCTCTTCAAAGAATGTAGTACAAAAATGCAAGGCCTTGCCTTGGAAAGAATTGAGGGAAAGAATAAAGAATGGGGGAGAGAAAGAATAGAGCGAAAACTACCTAAAGAAGAAGAAAGGGAAAAATTTTCCATAGGTATGTCGACACTAAAATTTTCCTCCATAATTTCTATTTCATTAATGTATGTATTTGGAATAGCATGTTGTTAAGTATAATTAGTAGTAGCGTCCGATAGAAGATAACGGCGCTTCTAGTACAACGCTGCCAATAATGTATAGTATGGTAATAGTCAAAAGTACAATAGGAATGTTGTGGTAAAAAGTAAATATTTTTCGTAAGTGGTCTGGTAATGTTAAAATGTCAAAGTTGGGGTAAGTAGAGAAGTAGGGTCTACATGATTAGGAATTAAAAATATTATATTGGTAATAAGGACAAGGAGTGAGGTCATAAATATTTTGTGTATTTTATTTGTAAAAAGTCTAAAAATGTGGAACCCATATGAAATGATAAGGTTTATCTTATCTTAAAAGATAAGCTTACATGTACAGATAATAGTTAAGGTATGGAATATGATTCGTCAGAGTGGATTTCTTATCCTATCTTACAGATAAGATGGATAAGCCTGGAATTTCTATAAATAAAGAAGCCACCCCCCTCAATTAGCATAGAAGGAAGTAGTGAGAAATATTGTATGAAGTGGTAAAGGAAGCCATCAGTTTAAAGGTGTGTTGAAGAAGCCATTAAGAGGTGTAATTGTAAAGTTTCTCCCATAGTCTTGGTGAAAGGCAAGTGAAGTCAATAACACTCGAAGTAGCTCATGGGTGAGATTGTAACAATTTCATGTTAATATTATAATTTACTCTGATATTTCAAATTTATCATCATTCCTTCTTATCATAGTCTACGGTATTCTTGTGTTATGTTTGTTGTTGTGTTTCCAGATTACATCCACCAAACTAAAGGTTGTCCATTAGTAAATAATCATAGCACGAGGAGTTCGCGGTGAAGATTTATCATAGTGCCGGATTGGTGATGACATTTTGGTTCCATTGCTGGGACCATTCCTCGTTGGTGGATTTTCTGGACAGATATTCCCACTTAGTCAAAAATAATTTGGAGGGTAACCTTGTTTTTACTGTGGATAGTAGTTACCATGGTAAATTCATTTTTGCCATGAATAGTATTTACCGCAGTAAACTCACTTTTTACCGTGAATAGTATTTACCACAGTAAAGTCACTTTTTACCATGAATAGTATTTACTGCAGTAACTTAACTTTTTCTTGTGAATAGTGTTTACCACAGTAAAGTCAGTTGTTACTGCAGTAAGTCAAGTTTTACCATAGTTTACCGTGGTCATTTCTATTTTTTATTATAGTGATTTCAATTATTTATGCACATAAGTCTTGTTGATTGTACTTTTGGGTTAGTATTTCACTGTGGTTACTTTTGAAAATGGGGAAGATTCTTATTTTTTCAGCCCAATCTAATGAAGATGCTTCCTCTTTCATTCAAGAGTTTAAATGATCTTGTATTTGTAATGGCCTTATAAGAAGGGAACAATGGATTGAATTTTTTTCTACCTTTTTGGATAGTTCAGCCCTTAGGTGGTTTGAAACACTAGGTGATAATGTGAAAAACTCATGGGATTTATTAACTGGAAGTTTTCTTGAAAAATTTAGTGAACAACAGAGATATGTAGATCTCATGATCGATATCACAAAGCTAACCCAAGGAGAGAAGGAGAAGATAAGGGATTATCATGCTCATGTTCTAGAGCTAAGGAGGAAGCTCGACGCCAAGATCCGGAAGGAAGGATTAGCGAATGGGTTAATGAATGGCATGGATAATCTCCAATGTAAGCACTTCATTCTTGGGATGAAGCCAGAGATCAGACAACGAGTGAAGTATGACCACCCAACTACCATTGAACAAACAAAGGAGATTGTAAGAAGGCAAGAAGAAAGCATGGAAGAGGAGCCCAAAGAAATTGTTGCTAAAGTAGAGCCTACACAAGCACCTTTGGTCTAGAATCCACAACTACTCTCAGTGAGCACAAATCTTTCTCCTAGTACATCTACTGAGTATGAAGATTTTCTCAAGAAGATGGGTCAGTTAACTATTAATCTTCTCTAAGGAAAAGAATTTAGTTCTCAGGGAGGAGATAGAGGTCCAAAAGAAATATTTCTGAAGTTGTATGTTATGGTTGTTATAAAAAGGGTCATTATAAGTATAATTATCCAGATAGAGCTTCTACATCTGGTAAAGGAGATAATGATAAAGGAAAAGCACCTGTGAATTCCTTTGATGTATTAGATAAGAGCATAAATAATGAAGTAGATGTGTTTGTAACAAAAAGAAAGAAAGAAAGAAAAAGATAATCAAGATGGAAATGATCCTAAGAATATGAAAGGAGAAACTAGTAAGAAACATAGGATAAGAAAGTTGGGTGTGTAGGGTTTTTTGATTTCACAAGGGCAAGGACCATACTCCATCTTGGAAGATCTGTCCAAAAGGCCTGTAAATATTACATATGGTCAACTCTTGGCTATGTCTTCTGAGAAGAGGCGAGAGCTGCGAAGTGGACTCAATGCTTGACAAAGAAAGGAGGTTGAGGTCATTGTTTTGGAGGCAGAGGCGGATCCCTATGCTCCACAAGCTGAGGTATTATGTAATGGTATTTCAATTCATGATGTCTTAGTTGATGGAGGTGCTGCAGTTAATGTAATGACCGAGTCTGTAATGAATATGTTGGGGTTAAAAATTGATCGCCCTTCAACACTTATGTTAAGGTCATTAAATAAAGGAAAAACTAAACCAGAAGGTGTAGTTTCAAATGTGGCAATATCTGTTATGGGTGTTGTATGTGTGGTAGAATTTTAGGTGATGAAAAATGGCACTGTTGCGTACCCAATGTTGTTGGGAAGACCATGGCTAAGGAGGGTTCATGCAAGAAACTACTGGAATGAAGGATTCATGAAACTTGGATGTGGTAAAGAGAGGGTGAAGATAAATGTGATCCCTCAGCATCATAAGGTAGAACCTATGGATTCAAGTGATGAAACTGATGATTAGACATCGTCTGATTACTATAGTACCAGTGAAGTGGACACTGAAGATGAAGAAAGTGAGGTTGATGTTTCAGTCATGAATATCCTTCTAGTCACACTGACTCATGACCCCATAAAATTATCTGAAGAAGAAATTGATGATCGTCACCAGCAAATAAAGATTGGTGATACTGTGATGGAGAGTGAGAAGGAATCCTGCTTCCAGCTCTTTCGAAGGTACATACACATATTCACTTTTGATTACAAGGAACTCCATTAAGTAAGTTGGGTAGAACATTCTATTGAGCTGATAGATGGTGCTAAGCCTATAAAGAAAATGCCATATAGACTGAATCCTAATTTTTCCAAGACTGTAAAAGAAGAAATAGATAAGTTGTTTGATGTAGGATTCATATTTGCATTGTGGAGAATTCAAAATGGGTTTCTCCCATTTTGATCTTAAGAGAAAATAATGGGAAGCTACGCATTTGTGTTGCTTACAGACAGCTGAAGAAGGCAACGAAGAAGGATCATTACCCTCTTCCATTCTCATATCAGATCTTGAACAAAGTAGCTGGCCAGGAGTGTTATAGTTTTTCTAATGGATATACCGGATACAACTAAGTCCGTATAGTGGAGAAAGATCAACTCAAGACCACGTTCACCACTCCTTGGGGAATGTTTGCTTATAGAGTTATGCCTTTTGGGTTGTGTAATTCTCTAGTAACATTCCAACGTACTTGATGAATAGGGTGTTCGAACCCTACATTAGGAACTTCATCAGAGTATATCTGGATGATTTTTTCATCTATGGGAGCAAGATGGACCACTTGCACCAGATGGAGACAAGCATTTCAAAGGTTAGATGAAGCACAAGCCTCACTAAACCCTACAAAGTGTGTCTTTGGATGTTCTAAAGGCGTTTTGTTAGGGCATGTTGTATCCAGAGATGGTATTGGTACTGATCCTAATAAAGTTTCAAAAATCAAAGATTTACCATTTCCTATGAATAGAAAGTAAGTTGAGATCATTTTTAGGACATGTGGATTAATATAGAAGGTTCATCAAGAATTTCTCAAAGATTACACAGCCACTAACCCAGTTCTTGAAGAAGGATGTTACTTATGAACCAGGAAATAAGGCGCATGAAGCTTTTGGACAACTGAAGGAAGCCTTGGTGTCTTCACCTATTTTAAAGAATCCAGATTGGAACAAGCCATTCATTGTGTACACTGATGCCTTAGATGCAGCACTAGAAGTACTTTGAGCCAAAAGGATGAAAATGGGAATGAACATCCAATTTACTTTGGGAGCAGACAAATGAGCAGTGCTGAGGTAAATTATACTGTAACTAAAAAAGAGGCTCTAGCTATCATTTTTACTGTAAAGAAGTTTAGAAATTACTTTCTAGGGTAGAAATTTATAGTTGTAACAGATCATCAGGCTCTAAAATATATTGTCAATAATCCTAACCCATCAGGGAGGATAGCAAGATGGATAATTTTGCTACAAGAATTTGAATTTGATATTATAGATAGGCCAAGAAAGAAGCATGTCAATGCAGATGCACTCTCTCAAGCCTATGATGGTTTAGGATCATCTTGTGATGATGATGATTTCCCTGATGCAGCATTGTTATCCCTTAACACAATCCCTAGTGAATACATAGATATTTGGAATTATTTGAATGAATCCAAGTTTCCTGATGGTGCCAATGTAAAGAATAAGAGAAAGATTACTCAAGCCAGTCGCTCCATATTCTATTCTACATGGAGTATTATTTCGAATAAGACCTGATGGACAGTACAAGAGGGCAGTTGGACGTGATCAAGAGAAGGAACTACTAGAAGAATTCCACAATGGTACATGTGGAGGGCACTTCTCTGGATAACTTACAGCAAGAAGGATCTTGGATGCAGGTTATCACTGGCCCATTCTTTTTAAAGATTGTTATAATTATTGTAAGACATGTGATATTTGTCAAACACATGGTAACTCGTAAGACTTCATCAGCTCCATTATGCCCTATTCTTCCACTTGGTCCCTTTCAAAAGTGGGGAATAGACATTGTAGGTCCACTTCCAACTACCTCACACCAAAATAAGTATATTTGTAGTTGCCACAGATTATTTAACCAAGTCGGTTGAAGCTAGGACATTGAAAACAGCTTCCATGGATGAAGTGGAAAGGTTCATATATGAACGCATTGTCACCAGATTTGGTTGTCCATTAGAAATTGTAACAGATCAAGGAAGCCACTTCATTAATGAGGTGGTAGAAGCCCTAGTCAATAAGTTTTCTATTAAGCATAGGAAGGCAACAACATACAAACCAAGCAAAAATGGACAGGTGGAACAAACAAATTTTGTGTTGTGTCAAATTCTAGCAAAAGATGCAGCCTTGCAGGTACATAAATGGGATAAGAGGATTCATGCAGCATTGTGGGCATATAGGGCAACATCAAAGTCAGCAACATGATACTCCCCATTTCAGTTGGCCTATGGCATTGATCCAGTTCTTCCTATTGAGTTTGATATTCCCACGGTCAGAGTAATGGAAAATGAAAGAATGGATGAAAGTGATTCAATAAAAGAAATGTTGGTACATCTTCATTTGCTAGAGGAAATGAGGGAAATAGCTAAGGATACAAGCTATAAGAAGAAAATGAAGCAGAAGGAATAATTTGATCAAAAGATCTGGTGGTCTCCATTTCATGTGAATGACTTGGTTCTAGTATATGATTCCAGATACAAAAAAAGAAGACAGACAAAATTTCTTCCAAAATAGATGGGGCCCTACAAAATAGCAGCTATGTGCATGAAAATGGTACGTACCGACTGGAGGAATTAGATGGCACTCCCATTACGAAATGGGTCAACCACGACAAGTTGAAGATTTTCCAAGAACCAGAATAGTCTACTCCAAGGACGGAGTAGAATCTAGGAAGGGGGAAGATGTTGACACTAAAATTTTCCTCCGTAATTTCTATTTCATTAATGTATGTATTAGGAATAGGATGTTGTTAAGTATAATTAGTAGTAGCGTCCGATAGAAGATAACGGCACTGCCAGAACGAACGCCGCTAATAATATATAGTACGGTAATAGTCAAAAGTACAATAGGAATGTTGTGGTAAATAGTAAATATTTGTCGTAAGTGGTCCGGTAATGTTAAAATGTCAAAGTTTGGGTAAGTAGAGAAGTAGGGTCTACATGATTAGGATTAGAAATATTATATTGGTAATAAGGACAAGGAGTGAGGTCATAAATATTTTGTATATTTTATTTATAAAAATTCTAAAAATGTGAAACCCATGTGAAATGATAAGGTTTATCTTATCTTAAAAGATAAGCTTACATGTACAGATAAGAGTTAAGGTATGGAATATGATTCGTCAGAGTGGATTTCTTATCCTATCTTAGAGATAAGATGGATAAGCCTAAAAGTTCTATAAATAAAGAGGCCACCCCCCTCATTTAGCATAGAAGGAAGTAGCGAGAAATATTGTATGAAGTGTGTAAAGGAATCCATCAGTTTAAAGGTGTGTTGAAGAAGCCATTGAGAGGCGTAATTGTAAAGTTTTCTCCCATAGTCTTGGTGAAAGGCAAGTGAAGTCAATAACACTTGAAGTACCTTATGGGTGAGATTGTAACAATTTCATGTTAATAGTATAATTTACTCTGATTTTTCAGATTTATCATCATTCCTTCTTATCATAGTCTATGGTACTCTTGTGTTATGTTTGTTGTTTTGTTTCCAGATTACATCCACCAAACTAAAGGCTGTGCATTAGTAAATAATCATAGCATGAGGAGTTCCCGGTGAAGAATTATCATAGTGCCGGATTGGTGATGACATACCCAATGTTGTTGGGAAGGCCATGGATAAGGAGGTTTCATGTAAGAAACTATTAGAATGAAGGCTTCATGACACTTGGACGTGGTAGAGAGAGGGTGAAGATAAACATGATCCTTCGACATCATAAGGCAGAACCTATAGATTCAAGTGATGAAACTGATGATTGGACATCCTCTGATTATTCTAGTACCAGTGAAGTGGACATGGAAGATGAAAAAAGTGAAGTTGATGTTTTGGTCATAGATATCCTTCCAGTCACACTGACTCATGAACCCATAAAATTATCTGAAGAAGAAATTGATGATCATATCCAACAAATAAGGATTGGTGATGCTATGATGGAGAGTGAGAAGGAATGCTACCTCTAGCTCTTTTGAAGGTACATACACATATTCACTTTTGATTACAAGGAACTTCATTAAGTAAGTTGGGTAGAACATTCTATTGAGCTGGTAGATTGTGCTAAGCCCATAAAGTAAATGCCATATAAAATGAATCGTAATTTTTTCAAGACTGTAAAAGAAGAAATAGATAAGTTGCTTGATGCAGGATTCATATTTGCTGTGGAGAATTCAGAATGGGTTTCTCCCATTATGATCTCAATAAAAAAGAATGGGAAACTACACATTTGTGTTGATTATAGGAAGCTCAACAAGGCAAAAAAGAAGGATCATTACCCTCTTCCATTCTCCTATTAGATCTTGGATGAAGTAGCTGGCCAGGAGTGCTATAGTTTTGCTGATGGATGTAACGAATACAACCAAGTTCATATAGCAGAGAAAGATCAGCTGAAGACCATGTTCACCACTCCTTGGGGAATGCTTGCTTATAAAGTTATGCCTTTTGGGTTGTGTATTGCTCCAGCAACATTTTAACGCTTGATGAATAGGGTGTTTGAACCCTACATTGGGAACTTCATCAGAGTATTTCTGGATGATTTTTATCTATGGGAGTAAGATGGACCACCTGCACCAGATGGAGATAACATTTTAAAGGTTAGATGAAGTACACGCCTTACTAAACCCTACAAAGTGTGTCTTTGGATATTCTAAATGAATTTTGTTAGGGCATGTTGCATCTAGTGATGGTATTGGTACTGATCCTGATAAAGTTTCAAAAATAAAAGAGTTACCATTTTCCATGAATAGAAGTAAGTTGAGATCATTTTTAGGTCATGTGGGTTACTATAGAAAGTTCATAAAGAATTTCTCAAATATTACACAGCCACTAACCCAGTTCTTGAAGAAGGATGTTACTTATGAACCAAGAAATAAGGCGCATGAAGCTTTTGAACAATTGAAGGAAGCCCTAATGTCTTCACCTATTTTAAAGAATCCAGATTGGAGAAATCCATTCATTGTGTATACTGATGCCTTAGATGCATCACTAGGAATTACTTTGAGCCAAAAGGATGAAAATATGAATGATCATCCAGTTAACTTTGAGAGTAGACAAATGATCAATGTTGAGGTAGATTATACTGTAACTAAAAAAGAGGCTCTAGCTATCATTTTTGCTGTAAATAAGTTTAAAAATTACTTGATAGGGTAGAAATTTATAGTTGTAACAGATCATCAGGCTCTAAAATATATTGTAAATAATCATAACCCATCAGAGAGGATAGCAAGATGGATAATTTTGCTACAAGAATTTGAATTTGATATTATAGATAGGCCAGGAAAGAAGCATGTCAATGCAGATGCACTCTCTCGAGCCTATGATGGTTTAGGTTCATTTTGTGATGATGATGATTTCCCAGATGCAGCATTGTTATCCCTTGACACAATCCCTAGTGAATACATAGATATTTGGAATTATATGAATGAATTCAAGTTTCCTGATGGTGCCAATGTAAAGACTAAGAGGAAGATTACTCAAGCCAGTCATCCATATTCTATTCTACATGGAGTATTATTTCAAATAGGACCTGATGGATAGTACAAGAGAGCAGTTGGACGTGATCAAGGGAAGGAGCTCATAGAAGAATTCCATAATGGTACATGTGGAGGACACTTCTCTGGACAACTTATGGTAAGAAAGATCTTGAATGCAGGTTATCACTGGCCCACTCTTTTTAGAGATTGTTATAATTATTGTAAGACATATGATATTTGTCAAACACATGGTAACAGTAAGACTTCATCAACTCCATTATGCCCTATTCTTCCACTTGGTCCCTTTCAAAAGTGGGGAATAGACATTGTAGGTCCACTTCCAACTACCCTATGTCAAAATAAGTATATTGTAGTAGCCACATATTATTTAACCAAGTGGTTTAAAGCTAGGCCATTGATAACAACTTCCATGGAAGAAGTGGCAAGGTTCATATATGAACACATTGTCACTAGATTTTTTTGTCCATTAGAAATTGTAACAGATTAAGGAAGCCACTTCATTAATGAGGGTGGTGGTGTGGTGTGGTAGAAGCCCTAGTCAATAAGTTTTCTATTAAGCATAGGAAGGCAAAAACATACAAGCCAAGCACAAATGGACAGGTGGAACGAACAAATTTTGTGTTGTGGCAAATTCTAGGAAAAGATGCAGCCTTGTAGGTACATAAGTGGGATAAAAGGATTCATGCAGCATTGTGGGCATATAGGGGCAACATCAAAGTTAGCAACAGGATACTCCCCATTTTAGTTGGCTTATGACATTGATCCAGTTATTCCTATTGAGTTTGATATTCCCACTGTGAGAGTTATGAAAAATGAAAGGATGAATGAAAGTGATTCAGTAAAAGAAAGGTTGGTACATATTCATTTGCTAGAGGAAATGAGGGAAATAGTGAAGGATACAAGCTATAAGAAGAAAATGAAGCAAAAGGAATACTTTGATCAAAAGATCCGTTGGTCTCCATTTCATGTGAATGACTTGGTTCTAGTATATGATTCCAGATACAAAAAAGAAGACAGAGAAAATTTCTTCTAAAATGGATGGGGCCCTACAAAATAGTAGTTGTGCATGAAAATGGTACGTATCGACTGGAGGAATTGGATGGCACTACCATTACGAAATGGGTCAACCACAACAAGTTGAAGATTTTCCAAGCACCAGAATAGTCTACTCCGAGGACGGAGTAGAAGCTAGGAAGGGGGAAGATGTCGACACTAAAATTTTCCTCCGTAATTTCTATTTCATTAATGTATGTATTAGTAATAGAATGTTGTTAATTATAATTAGTAGTAGCTTCGGATAGAAGATAACGGTGCTACCAGTACGAAGCCACCAATAATGTATAGTACGGTAATAATCAAAAGTACAATAGGAATGTTGTGGTAAAAAGTAAATATTTGTCGTAAGTGGTCCGGTAATGTTAAAATGTCAAAGTTGGGGTAAGTAGAGAAGTAGGGTCTACATGATTAGGAATTAGAAATATTATATTGGTATAAGGACAAGGAGTGAGGTCATAAATATTTTGTGTATTTTATTTGTAAAAGTAGAAAAATGTGGAACCCATGTGAAATGATAAGGTTTATCTTATCTTAAAAGATAAGCTTACATGTACAGATAAGAGTTAAGGTATGGAATATGATTCGTCAGAGTGGATTTCTTATCCTATCTTACATATAAGATGGATAATCCTGGAAGTTCTATAAATAAAGAGGCCACCCCCCTCATTTAGCATAGAAGGAAGTAGTGAGAAATATTGTATGAAGTGTGTAAAGGAAGCCATCAGTTTAAAGGTGTGTTGAAGAAGCCATTAAGATGTGTAATTGTAAAGTTTCTCCCATAGTCTTGGTGAAAGGAAAGTGAAGTCAATAACACTTGAAGTATCTCATGGGTGAGATTGTAACAATTTCATGTTAATATTATAATTTACTCTGATATTTCAGATTTATCATCATTCCTTCTTATCATAGTCTATGGTATTATTGTGTTATGTTTGTTGTTGTGTTCCCATATTACATCCACCAAACTAAAGGCTGTGCATTAGTAAATAATCATAGCACCAGGAGTTCCCAGTGAAGAATTATCATAGTGCTAGATTGGTGATGACATGTCAGCCTCTAGTGTATTCCAAGCAATGACTTCATCCTGCACTTTAGTGTAGATGTTGCTAACCAAGCTGCTCACCTTCTCGAAGGTTAACCCTTCTCCCTTCGTGTTAATGGTCTCCACTACAGTCTCCAGCTCCTTGGCATGATCCTCCAGGGAATCCATCTTCCTCAGAATGACTTTGTAGAGCTCTTTTAGCTAGGTTTTGATTGAGACTCGCTAGTTCTCAAGAGCTTTAGATTCCTTTTCCACTTCGAATAGGATCTTTTCTTGCTCTGGCTATATTGTCTTTATTTTTTCCCCTAAAGTCCTTTAGCTCAGCCTCATCGCTGGCAAGTAGCATGCCTTTCACCTTTTCTTTATCTGTGTAATGGTCGTAGATGACTCCCACAGTTTTTGTAGCTATTTTTACGTCATGAAGCACCTTGTTGTATTCAGCCACAAGCACGATGACCTTCATCTTATCTTCCTTCTCCAAGCATGCAGCTACCTCCTCTACTGACTCCAAGGCTAAATGCTTCCTTTCCATGGTGAGGATCTGAATCAAGTCCACTAGACATTCCAGGGATGATCCATACTTGTGCGTGGGAGGGTTAAGGTCCGGTTTCTTCATGATAATAGCTTGGGAGATGAGCTCCACCTTTTTGGAAACTTCACATATCCTAGCCTTTTCCTCTTGAAGCTACTTTTGTAGTTGAGTGCTGATTAATTTCTCAAGGTTGAGGTCCTTCATTAGCTTCACTACTTCTTCCTTCCTCTTTTCCAATAGGTCCTCCAAGACTTTAACCCTGTCATTTCTACAGAAGAGCCTAGCCTCAATCTGTATAGAGACCTTGTTGAGCATGTTACACACTTGCTCATCTGATAGTTGTTACGTGTATATAATGGGGTTGTCCCCCTTTCCCTCGGATAGTGCTAGCACCGCTCCTTGGTTAACTTCTAACTCGGGCTCATCGAGGTGGGAGTCCAGCGCCCATGATAGCATCTTCCTCGTGTGTGGGTATCCACCCTTAGGATCAAAGGACTCCATGCCAGTGAGCTCCTTGGTGGGCACAGTACTCTGGAAACATGCGTGCAATACTTTATTAGGGTCATCAATATATCCCATCATTATTCTTCCCCCTTCCATGTGTTTACTTCTTGTGTTCATGCCCTTGGGAATAGTCACTGAAAGATTTCGGCCTTTTGTGCTACCCACACTCTTCTCTATCTTCTCTTCCTTGAACTCACCAAGCATGAGCTCTGCGCTGCACTCTAACTCCTCTTTGACCAAGGTGTTGATTATCTTCTCTACCTCCCTTGTCACTTTCTCATTCACCTCCTCTTGAGTGAGCTTGGGAATATCTTGGCCCCTTAGTACTTTCCCCTTCACTCCTTTCCTCACTCCACATGTCTTCCTTCTCTTGGGTTCCCTTCCTCCTTAAAAAGATGTAAGCATCATTTGTATCTTCTACCCCTTCTTCCCTTGAATCGAGGACATCAATTGGATCCTGGTCCACCTCCAACTCTTCCTCTTCATCATCATCCTTTTCACCTATATAGGCGTTCAGGTTGTCTGTATCTTTAGACTCTTGTTCCTCCATCCCTTGTTATTCTTCCTTTGCAGAAAGCTACAGAGTCAGGGATGTGGTCTTCTCTTCATCTGAGGGCTCTTCGGGGGATGGTTCCTTCGTAGGCTCTGGGGTCTTCTCCCTAACCACCGCTCTCCTCTTCTTTCAAATGTAGGTATTTGGCCCCATAGTATCTACATTATGTTTCTCCACCACCCTTCATTTCTCTATCTCTTCTCTCTCCTTGAGCTTTGGTGTGGGCTTATTTCTACCAATAGGTTCATCTGAGATGGATATCTCATCCACCACTCACATGCCCTTTCCAAATTTTTGCCTTATGCATAGGTAGATCCTAGCAACAACGCTCCCAATAATAGGTAAGGTTAAAGGCCTTACAATATGCACATCCTGTGAAATGTCTTTCAACGTACATATGCTTCTCCAAGTAGACCAGCTTCTTTCTCATCTCTATGTGCTCTCTGTCAAGGGTGGACAACTCCAGGTTTAATTTCTTCAACTCCTTCTATCCATTTACCCCCGCTTGGAAAAATTGGGTGGTAAACAAGAATGGGAGTTTGCACCATGGGCTCTAACTGCCATCCACCAAAATGAACCTGTCGATGTAGAAGTGCTAGTAGACTGTGAACTCTACTTCTCCTTTGGTTGTCGTGGGTAGTTGTTCAAGGATCCACCATTCAGCCCCAAATGCATTCCTAAGGTTCTTATACCATTTTTCTAAGCGCGCCTTGTGTACCCCTGTCATTGATTCACATGTGTATTTATGAAAATTCTCTATGGGCGAAGGGTCTTTAGTAGGGTACTCCCACATGAATTTATCAGATGCATTTGGCACCCTGATTTCTGAGAACACAATTGTCAACATAATGTTCCCAAATAGGACTTTTCCTCCATTCTCCGTGCTACTTATGATTTCGTTTTCTATGTATTGGGAGATTTTGTATGCGGTGCCTTCCACGACATTCCTACAGACATTCAGCTAGGGCTTTCTCACCTGGCTCCACCTTTATTTCCCATTCAGTTTAGAGACAAGGTGCATGGCCATCTTCATCACTGGATCACTAATATCTGAGACATCGTAGTACCTTGATCCCTTCTTCAATTCCTAGGATGCTATGGTTTCTCTAATTGCCTCATCATCTTGGAGGTCATCTATGAGCACGTCCCATGCACAGGTTAGGCTTGTGAAGTGTGAAATTAACTGGGGAGTTATGCACATTTTGTGCCCTGTGAAGCAAAAGAAGTCTTCATGTATACACGTCATCAACCATTAGTACAACTGCTTGGGCTTCCAAAAATATGACAACTCATAAAGCTAGAGAAGCCTTGCCTTCTCCATTTTCACCTTGACCACATCACTGTAGATTAGCAACCCATCAGGTGTTCACTTACTTGTAGGGCGCACCAGCTCTAGCACCATCTCCTTTGCAATTATGCTTGACTAGTGATTATAGTCGATCATTGTCATCTGTCTTATGTGGGACTCCCACTCTTGCCCTAGCAAAACCCCATCCAAGTATTACATCTCTGAATACCATTACTCATTCGTATCCAAGGGTATTTCCTCTTAATTCTTCTTCCCTTTTCATTTACCCTTTCCCTTCTTGGATTTTTTTACAGGTTTACCTACTAGTTTTGTTGCTATCATTGTACCCCTTGATTTCATTCAAGGTTAACTTCCGAGTTTGTTTGAAAGTTTTCTTTGCACGTCCTATGCCCTATAACACAAACCATAATCTTTGATTTTTCCCTTCAATCACGACACTCCTTCACAATGTTCCTCACACCCATGAATCACTTCTGCTCTAGTTTATAGGTCTAATGGACTAATTGCCCTTAATTTTTTGGGATTTTCCTTTGCATGATTCAGTTCTCAAAACCCTATCTCTTGAAATAAAATCACTCTTCTTGTCTTCGCAAAGTGAAAAATGATATGCCCACTCTTGTATTTATAGGTTTTTCCGCTTTTACGCATTTAAGTCTAGGCTACCTACCACTGTACGACAATGTATAATGTGGTGTTTTCAAACAAAACCTGAATTTAGCGCTTCTCCTTACACACCCAATCCTTGTGCAAAAACGTTTCCACCCGTGCCCAATCCTTGCGCGAAAAAGTTTTTCACCCGCACCCAATCCCTGGGGGAAAATGTTTCCACCCTTCTGGTGTGCAAACAATCCATCTTAATAGAAGAATCTTGCACACGTGTTACTAGTGCCAAAATCACTTCTTCCATCCTCATGATTCTTTCTTTCACCTACCTCATTTTTTGCACTTTTTCTCCTTGTACGTGGATTTCCAATGTAACCTTATCATGCTAGCCATCTACCTTCTTTTGTCCTAATGCATATTTTTAATAGGGCCAATTCAAATAGTCAACCAACCCAATCCTTCTGCAGAATATCTCCATGCCTCTCTTTATCACCTCACCCCACACTAAAACGATGCGCAGTCCTCTACGCATTCATAAGTCAAAAGTAATAAGGTTACCGATTCCTAAGGTGCAAAACAAAACAACAACATGAAAGGGAAATACAAGAAAGGAAAAGCATAAAAGGAAATTATAAACTAACTGGTAAAACTACCTTATTTACAAACACCAAGAAGTATTAGTTATAGTAGGGCTTC
Source organism: Taxus chinensis (assembly GCA_019776745.2). Taxonomy (NCBI): domain Eukaryota; kingdom Viridiplantae; phylum Streptophyta; class Pinopsida; order Cupressales; family Taxaceae; genus Taxus; species Taxus chinensis. Next base: position 521,122,576 of record CM034153.1, read on the forward strand.
AACCTACTCCCATTGAAGCATCCAATTAATTTCGTTCCATCTAGTGCTTTTAACTAGCATGTGCCCAAATCAAGGATGTATGAAATTACATAAGGACCCAACCAATGCACCTTCAACTTTCCAAATGGCGTAGAAATTTTGAATCATATAGAAATACCATCTAGCCAACCTCAAACTGTTTGTTCTTGATATGGTGGTCATGCCATGCCTTTTTCTTTGCTTTCTCAATTGTTTGGCTCCATATTGCTAGTGAGTGCCTTTCATCCAAATTTATCAATTCATCTATTCTCTCTTCCAGCGCTTGTTCATCGTCTAACCCTCCTACATGTGCTATACGTAGAGATGGTAGCATGAATTCCACTGACAAAATAGCCTTTGTGCCAAACACCAGTTGAAATGGTGTGGCCTTGTTCAATCTTTATACGTTGTTCTATATGCCCAAATAATTGTTGATACCTTGTCATCCCAATCCTACCTACCCACATCACATATCTTAGTCAATGTGTGAGTAAGGATCTTGTTGAATGCCTTCACAGTCCCATTTGCCTAAGGGTGATAAGGGGTAATCTTGTGATGGGCTACCATGACTTCTACCAGTAGAATCCTGATGGTTTCATTTAATAAGTGAGTGCCCCTATCACTTTTTAAACTTAATGGGCACCCATACCTGCTCATAATGTTCTCCCACAAAAATCTAGCAGCCGTGGCTGTGGTGCAATCCTTAGTGGGCATGACCTCTGCCCACCTTGTTAGGTAATCAGTACAGGTAATGATATACCGTGAGTTATTCCTTCGTGCAGCTAGTGATATTGGTCTGAAAAAATCTATTGCCCATTTCTCAAAAGGTTTCACGTTGGCGATGGGGTGCAAGGGCATCTCATCCCTTCTCCCAGTTTTACCAAGGCACTGGAAGTGGTCACAGGCCTTACAAAAATCAATGCAATCCTGGTGAATCATCTCCTACCATAGTTCGGTGACTAAGATCTTCTGTGTGGTTGCATTCCTTGCATAGTTTCCTCCAACAATCCCACCATGGGCTTCTTCTGTTATGGCCATGCATTCATGTTCTAATACACACTGGCACAAAACCTCATCATGGTCCATTTTATACAAATACCCATTGATCAACATGAAGGGCGTGGTGTGTATGGCTAACCTTTTTCTTTTCAGTGCATTCATCCCTTCGGGTGCCATTCCTTCTTTGAGAAAAACATCATTGTATTTTAACTCCAAGGGAACATGCCGCAACCTGAATAGTTGTTTGTCTAGCATGGTTTCCTCGATACTTTGTGTGTCCTCTCTCAAATCAATCCTTGATAAATGATCTAGCCCACAATTGTTCTTTACATGTTTTACCACCACTTTGAATTCAAATTCCTAAAATAAAAGTACGCAACAGCATATGCGCCCTTGCAACACTACTTTGTTTAATAGATGTTTCAAGGCTATATGGTCAGTGTAGAATATGAAGGGAGTCACTAGAAAATATTTTCTAAATTTTAGGAGTGCGTAGATCATTGACAATGCCTCGTGCTCAGTCGTTGTATAATTTTGTTATGCTAGTGTCAGCTTTTTACTTGCAAAACACAAGGGATGATCAACAATCCCGTCTCCCAGTTGAGCAAGAATGAATCCCATTTTTGTACTAGAGGCATCCACGTGGACATGGATAGGTTTATCCTAGGATGGGAATCTTAGAATAGGTGTGGTGATAAGCCTTTCTTTTAGAGTGTCAAATTCCCTCTGCTACGCTTCTCCCCACTGAAAGGTACTCTTATGTCTGAGCAATATTTCCAAAGGCACGGTGATCTTGGCGTATTCTTGTATGAAATTTTTGTAGTACCCAATGTGTCTAATAAATTGGTGCATGACACGTTGGCTGGTGGGAACCCCTAATCCCATAATAACTGTAACTTTCGTGGCATCCACCAGTAAGCCTTCTTTACATATGATATGCCCCAACAACGTTCCAAAAGGAGTTGTAAAGATACACTTCTTAATGTTTAGGGAAATCCTAAACTACCGACATCTTTCAAACATCAACCTCAGGTTATCACATTGGTCCCTGACCAATCCATACACTATCCAATCATCCAAATATACTTGAAGGAACTTATGGATGAAGTCCTTAAATGCTTGTACCACTATTCAAAAAAATACAGTGGGCGCATTCCTCAATCCAAAGGGCATGACTGTGTATGCAAAGCTTCCCCATTCGGTGGCAAAGTTTTTCTTTTCTTGGTCTTATTTGACAATCCTTACTTCATGATATCCTGAGAATCCATATGTAAAGGAATAGACCTCACGCCCAGTAACTCCTTCAAGAATCTCTTTAGTGAAGGGGTGGGAAAAGGATCTATGATACAAACAATGTTCAATTCCCTGTAATCCACCCATCTTTTTTTATGCTGATCACCATTAGACTTATCCATTTTGATTCCTCCACAGCCTTAATGATACCGGATGCTATCATTCTGTCTAGATCTTCTTTAGCCGTTACGTGTATGTTGGGATTCATCCTATAAGGTCTCTTCTTGACCGGCCGCACACCATCTTTCAACTTTATCCTCATTTCCCCCAATGAATGGTGGAAACCTTTTAACTCATGGTATCCACATGGGAATAAATCCTTGAATTCGCATAAGACATTGATGATATTTGATACTTCCTTATCCGACTAGTAGTCCCCAATGATAGCTTCATTGGGCTCCTTCTCCGAGCCGATGTTAACTCTCTTGGTTTTGATTGGTTCATGATACGCACGTGCACATGCATCCACACTCTCAACTACTTCACGCATACCAATTGAATGGTCAACATTCAAGCTCTCCCTCTCCTCTCCATCAATAATGTATACCATCTTTCCTTTCTCCTTTTCAGCACACATGCACTCGAATTATATGTCTTCTGGTTCCTCCTATTCAAACCGTGCTTCCAAGTTAGGTCCTCCAAGTAATTTTACTAATCTATCTTCCACCATGGCACAATCTCCCAGAGTGAGGTGCTTGATAGTTTGCAATGCCTTATCAACTGGTTGCATGGTACTTCAGTATTCAAATGTTTGAACCAAGTCAGCGACTAATTCCTACCAATTTCCCATATGGTGGCAAGTTTCATAATGGATTTACCAATCATGCACACAACCTTGTAGTAAGGGAGGGTGGTAATACTTCTGTGCCTTCTCCCTAGACCCTCTCACATGCCTGGATGTGGGAAGAGGCGGGTCCATTTCCATTGTAATCCTTGATAGCAGTGGGTATATTGCTCTTCGAGAATTGGATAATGAGAGAAATTCTAACTTCATGCCACTTGAACATGTTTTCACTATGTGTGGCCCACCACCTCACTTAACCTAGCATACCTCTCCACTCATCCTCCCTCCATTAATCTTCCATTTCTCTGAAAAATACCTCAGGGTATGCATCCCCAGAATACTTGGTTATTGCCTTTCCTCCTAGGTGCCGAACTATACGCGACAATGTTACCTTGGTTACTGATCCTTTCAGATGTCACCCAATCAATTCATAAGCCCCATACACCCAATTATCACATGCCATACTAGTAGTATCACTAACAGGTTGAGAATCATCAAATTCTATGATTCCTTTTGTAGGATGGATGGTCTCTAGATCTCTTATGGATCATAGATATATTATGTCCAGGACTTCCTCCCCAAGGGGTTCAGTATAGGTTTTGGACTTTCCATCAGCGAGTGGTATAATCACCCTCTCCTCCTTGTTTTCAAAAATTATGTACCCCTTGTTAAAATGAAGATCTGCATTATTCTTATAGCACCACGAGCACCCAAGTAAAGCTAGGAAATTATCTGCCTCGGAAAGTGCCAAGACTTCAAAATTCCCAGTGAAATTAGTCCCCTGAATGGTAATGGTCACATCCTTCAAGACACCTATGGGCATTTCCTTCATCTTATTTTTCATATACAACACATTTGAAGATGGTTGTAATGCAGGTCTTCCCATTTGATGCCAGGCATCCAGAGTGAGAACATTAACCTCTGCACTTGTGTCAATGAGGATGTTGTTAAGTAGCCATCCATCCACTACTGCATTCAAGGTGATTTCTTTGTTATAATCAAGTTTGTGAGGTGGGAGGTTTACATGTAGGATCTACCTTTCATGTTCTTCCCCAACGCGTGGTACCTTTTCTCTCAACCATGCCCCTAGTAGGGGAATAATATTCTCCTCCCTCAGTAGTTTACACACATCCTTAACCTCATCCAAGTCATCGTTTGGTGTTTCTACTGGTCTTCTTTGCTCATCTTTTCTAGTTTTCTCTTTTAATCATTGGATCTCTCTTTGTAGGCTTCAAATTACGTCCATGGTTTCCTGGTAGACCTCTTTCTGGTGAGTTGGATTTGGATACTTCCCATGTACTGCTTCTTCCCTTAAAACAAGAGGTCTCTTCCTAGGCACTTCCCTTGCACGCACGAACTTCACCCTTATTGTTACTATAATAGGCTGTAGTTCAGATTCACGTATTACATGCGAGAGCCATTGCATGTCAGCCTTCTTAATACTCAGCATGGCAATGCCCTTATTCTTCCAGTAGTGCTAACTCATATGTTTGTATAACTCTGGGAACTCTTCATACTTATGTTTTTTTCCACACCAGGAGAATTGTAGAAGATTTGGACATTCACACTTATAATGGTCTGTGGCTCCACAATTAAAGCATGTTCCATGCAGGAACTCACTTATTCCCCCGTGGTTACCATGACCATGAAATACTCCATAAAATCCTCTTCCATGCACACCTCCATCTCCATGCTCTTCATACCGATGTTCATCTCCTTTGGAACTACTGGTGCACACCAAGATCAATTGCCTCATGAATCTGGTCAATCAATCTACAATACTTGGTGTCATGTTTGGTTGAGGTACATATCATACAATAACAAGATAATTTTTTGTAGATCGTGTGCTGCAACAGGGGGCACCTACTTGCATCATGGTCCTTGTGACATATTTCACAATTTACCACTACAACACGTACCACCTTCTGAGTACATATCCCACCATTATCCTTTGTATGCCCTTCTACATTACAATATGTGCACCACATCCCTCCACAATTCTTTGGAACTGTGTTGGCAAATAATTTCTCTAATTGCTTAGCCATGGAAGTGATCTGAGCCTCCAAAAATGGGCTAACACTAGTGTCGACACTACCAACTGCCTAAATGCGCAAAGCAGCCTCCAATGCTTAACGTGGGTCTGTGAATGTTTTATGAGACAAAGCCCTCCTAAAAGGTGTGATCAACCCTCTGACAAACCACTGAGCATGTTGTGAAGTGTGGATATCATAAGATAGTTTAGATAATAGAGTTTTAAAGCACACATCATATTCTTGCACGCTCTTTGCCATTCCCTGTTGGATTTCTTTGAGAGAGCTGATGCTTTTCTGTTCAAACTCAGGTATGTGGAATTCTACCAAGAACACATTCCTCAGTGCGGTATAGTCCACAATAGTATGATGAGGGTCATACTTTCTATACCAACTATATGCGCGTCCTTGCAAGGTCATCACAAATTGACTGGCATTTCGATCTTGGGTTGTGATCCCTTTTGCACGCCATAGTAGTTCGCAATTATGCACATGCTCTGTAGAATATTCTATCGCGCTATAATCTAGTAAGTGTAGAGACATCTCGAAAAATATTTGAGGAGGTGGCTGAGGCCCTTGTCCTCTTGATCCAGTCCCTTGGTTTCCTCTAGTGTTTCCTCCTCCACCGGACCCACTAGATCCTGAGCCACCAAGTCCACCACTTCCACCTCTAGATCCTCTTGTGTTAAACACAAGGCCTGTGTTTGTTGTGTCAAATGCTCCCATTGTTCCATTGAACTGTGCACCAATATTTTGTGAACTAGTGCCACTCCCAGTCATATTTCCTCCACCACTTCCTAACATGCTTCTAAAACTAGCTATATATGTGCCTTGTCCAAACATTCCACCAAATACTGGAATAGTGTGTGAAGCCATAGAAGTCCCAAACAAGAAGTTGTACCTTCTGGGTTCCGATCGGTTACTTGTACTGATATCAAATACATCAACTATACTTTTCCCTCGTTTAAAAAAACCAAGCGCCAAGGTTTGGTCACTAGGTGGGGTCAGATGCGCACCAACGACTCTTCTTTCTCTATGCGACGGACTCTCATCAGAAGCTGTAAGGTTTTCTCTCCCGCACTTACCAAGATGGGGTATCACAGACTGTTCGGGTTCCACATCCTCCACGTGAACCTCAACTCCTTTCCACCATCTCTGGCTCCATAACCCACTTGTAATCCTACACTGTCTATTGATCTCCCTTTCACCCACTTCATTATACTTGAGCCGTCTCTCCTCCCTTTCCTTTTTAGTCATTATATCAGCCATCCTTCCCTAACCTGGCTTCCTCGTCAAGTGCTCATAGTGGTGTAGCCGGCCATAGGGAATGCCTCTAAACCCATGATGACCATCAAGATTTTGATTGCCATGGGGATAGCACATAGAAATGATCCTCTGGGCTCCCAAAAAAACTCAAACTCAACAACTTCTTGACAAGAAAATGTGGAAATAGCGTATTCCAGAGTGTAGCTAGTCAATACTCCCTTCCACCAGTGATCTATAGCACGGGTCCATGTTAAATCAACATCTTGCAAGTTCTGATATTTTTCTTGGGTCCTAGGGTGTGACTTATAACACCACCCCAATCTAGATGTATAAGCCAAGAGCCATTCGAATAAATATACTGGGAAACAAAAGAAGAAGGTTTCATACAACTCATGATAAAGAGAGTCTTCCACCCATCTTCGTGTGTCAAACCCAAATCCAGTATTGAATCTCTGAGAGAATTCATCCTCAGTGCTTTTAAACTAATCTTCAACACCTTCAAGTGTTAAGTTCTCCGCCATCACTTTTCGCACAGACCATGATGCATGCCATGTTCCACTACAACTTTAAAAAGAGGTGCAGGCAAAGGAACTAAGATGTAGTCATTTTTTCACCCACCAAGAACAAGGGAATCTCATGCGCACTGGCCTATCACCTAGCGGGCATTGGGTTCTCACCCGAGGCACGCGAGAGGGAGCCGAGCCTCTCTTTTATGTGAGTTTAGTGGAAGGCATACTTCATGATCTTGACTTAGTGATTTAAAATAAATGAGAAGGTATAGAGCTCAAAATGGCTTCTAGACCCCTTCAGTCATAATAAAAAAAAGTGTGCAACAGAATTAAAAGAACTAAGAAGTTGTAAACACATAAATAGATTCAACATCCGAATAAGGTTCATGATTATAAACATGCAAATAATACAGAAGGAGATCTTAATATAAACATAGTGGTAACCTTATCATATTCATTCATAGTCTTACTACAAAGCATCACAGAGTGGCAAACCATAGTCATGCATCATATCTGGATCTATACATGTATGTTCACAAGATAAAATTATCATTCCCCATTACATTCTCCCTACAATTATCTACCCATTCTATCCCATAGTTCTCACATTAATTCTACAGAGCTCTGCTACCTCACTGTGTCTCTATTCTTTGCCAAGATCGTGCGTATAAATAGGCATATGGGATCTAACAAACTCCTCTGTAACCTTAGATCTGGTCCCAAGTGTCAAGGTGTGGGTCACCCCAGGCGCATGCCTCTCCATGTCATGATTAGCTTTTTAGATCTTCCTATCACAAAGTATATTCCTTCCAGGACACCCTATTGCCAGGCTGGAACCTTATCCAAATGGAACATGTTCTTCATGTGTTCTGTCCAAAAGGCCAAAAATAGATAAGTCCCAAACTGTGCTTCACATGCGCACTTCCTTGGTTCTCCAAGAACCCTTTATGAATCTTTCCTTGCGTGCCTTAACTTGTGCACTTCCTCCAGCCATGCGCGCTTACGCACCTATAATATTTGGAAGCTATATTAGGGTCCCAACAATCAAGCCATAAATCAAGGAAATAACTAGTCATCAAAGAACTAGTCAATACCATAGATCAAGGAAAGAACTATACCTAACAACTAGATAATATCTCCTAATATCTAAATAAGATAAAATAAATATCCTCACACATAAGTGGGTGAGGATAAATACAATAAAGGTAAATAAAGTACCTACATGAACATGAGCTAAGGTAAATACCTACTCTAAAATTTTTTTGATTCGAATGAGGTTATAGTGTCTCAATTTGGTTTTGCTAAATCCTTGTCTTTCTCTCACCATTCTCATTCAAAAAATGTTTTTGGCTTGTGCCCCTCCTATCCATTGGTGTTGAGCCCTCACATCTTACCAGTTACAAGGGGTTGGGAGTGGGTAAGGTTCAATATTTCTATCATATCACTCTTTCATCATGTCTTTCCAAAACAATACAAAGTACCAAAATTTTCTTAAAGAAAATAAAGTTCAACATTACAATGTGATTGCATTATCATATATCAGCATTAAAAAAATAGGAAAAGAGATCATTCTATTAACATTCATATCCACCGCATACATTATGAAAAGAATATAAAAATGGAATTTCTAAAAATTTAGAGTACACATGTGAAGTGAGCTAAGAGGAAATCAACTCAGATATAATGAATTACCGAACCAAAAATAAGAGTATGTATATATCATAATAAATCAAGTTTTTATACAATGCCATCAAACCCTAGGCATGGTCAAAACACTTGCAATGAGCCCTAAAGTAAAAAAATATATAATTCCTGATAAAATCACAACCAAGAAATAAAAGTCCCATTAGCTTATCAATCCCTTTAGGACCCCAGAGATGGTGCACGTTCACATCTAGGGCTCCTACTATTGCTACAACGATGAGAATGTACTGAATAGTGGGAGTGCTCATGGTGGCGGCCACTGGCTATGGTCTCACTATGAGAATGACTCTACCTCATCAAATGCTCAGTTGTCTTGTATTCGGTCACCTGAGTTTGGAGAGAGGTCATAACCTCTACTGCCCTCCAGAAGGGAACAAACACATAAGTGTGCATGTCAGATGCAAGTAGTTGTCCTATATCCTCAGTCATCTTAGCTTGTGTCTTCCCCAAAGGGATCAACAAGGTGTTCACGCACACCCATAAAATGATCTCTCACCACTTCTATGTAGTCTCTACAAGTAGAAATAAACAAGAAATGATGAGTTAGAAAGTTACAAAAACAAAAAAAGAGAAATACCAACTAACATTTCTGACTAAAAAGGTCAAAGAGAAGAGGATCAACATACTCGGATCTCCAGGCATCCATGTAGGATCAGTGGTTGATGTTTCTTTTACTGATGATGGCTATGAGGCCTCCCAAAACTAGAGGTAAGATGTTTTCCCACCATGGACTCATCATCCCCCTCTCCATCATAAAAAAGTGGTCCCTCAGAGGCAAGTTTCTCCTCCTTTGTGGTTGCCTCCTCCCACTCTTCTCTTAGAATGTCCCAAGTGTCATGCCACTTGGGATTGTTCTCCTCATCCATGTGAGCTTCCTTGTCAACCTCACCTCCCAACCCCTCATCATCACTCTCCTCTCTACCACTCTCCTCTCCTCAAATCTCCTCTCCAATCTCATCCCCTGTATACTCCTCAAAGTTGAAGTCTATGTCTATGGGATCATCCTCCTATCTATTGTGAGAAGGTGTGGTCCCAATATGGAGTGCGGGTGTAGGAGAAGCATGAGCTACCCATCAGGCACAAATTTTTTTCCTAACTATGATAGGTGCTACCAGTATCACTAGTGTCCAACATGGATCTCTGCGAGGCCCCTTTTGTGCCTCCTTCACTTTCCTATACATAGGTGCCACTGGGGGAAGCATATCAATGTAGGGGAGGAAAATTTTCTGAGGAACTCAACCAAATAGTTGAATCTCAAGCTTCCCCATCTTATGAACTAACTGACTAGTAGTGGAACAAGCCACCACTTTGGTCCCCTCCTATCCCCACAACCCTGTCATGTCCTGTTATGGGGTTACCACCATATCTATAATGGATATATAAGCCACTGGCTAGTGTGGCACTCTGAGAACTTTCATCGTTGTCCATCTGGCGGCCCTGATGGCCTATAGGTTCTATACTGGTACTCCCCTCTCAAAGGGGATGATCCACTGGTACACCCACCTCATAACCAATGTGGGGTGGCTCAAAGGCTTCCCCTGTAATATGAAAATCTGATATAGGTAACGATAAGTACTCCCACGTCTTTATGCTCCCCAGGCATAGATACGACCATGTTCCTTAATCAGTGTAATTATGAGAACCCTACAATAGAGTAGTGTATCACCTCCCTTTTCCACAATCAAATGCGAGTCCAAGATAACCATGATGGCTTTACAGATAGTAGGGATGAGAGTAGTAGGAATGGATCAGACCTTAATCCCCTTCTTTAAACCAAAGAAGACCGTGTCATCCCCATATATGTGGCCCATAGTATCACCATGGCTCTAGATACTATTGTCTCCAGAGTCAGTCGTCTCCCCAGTATCGAAACCCTAATAATATGGTACACATCCTCTAGGGTGATCATCCTCTCACCCTTAGCACTCGACAATTAGAAGGTATTCTGGTCTATATCCCAATAAAAGAGCATGTCACATAGTATGTGACTGGTAGGAGTAACATGTGGCACGCATGCAATCCTCCATATGCCCGCTCTCTGAAGAGTATCAACCTCATCCCAAGAGCACTAATCCAATACTAGTGGGAGCCAATGACACTCCCTCTCATGACTCCAACATATATATTCTTCCTTCTTTTCCATCCACTAAAACACAAAAAAGAGCAAGTTAGTGACATATTTTGAAAAATAAGCTCATACAAAACATAACAAAATATTAAAAATCCAAATAAAATTAAATTATCATGGAGTTTTGGCCATTATGTTCAGAACCACCACCCTGTCAAGATGATGGTACTATGATCGCTACCCTTTTTAGGGCGGTGGTTCTAAACCAATTCGCCATATGATTTTATTTCCCTAAAAAAACTCAAAAATGTAAAAAAAGGACCATTTTAAATGAAATAAAAGACTACCCTAAGGGCACCCCCCATAGAGACTCATTTAAAACAAGAAATTTCAAAGATGATCTCCCCTAGGAAAATATTTTGATGTTTTCAAATTTTGGATGTAAAAACACACAACTGAGGAGAGCTAACCTGAGACCTCGCTGGTCGATCTCCTGCTCGTAGAGGAATGATCACAAGCTCATAATGAAAATTTTGACTATTTTTTCTATGAACACGATCAATGTGGGCACAAATCTCAAAAATCATCAAGTCGATATATGCAACAAAATTTTAAAATGAGTTTTTTTTTATATATATGTTGTTATAACTTCATTTTGAGTGTATATGTTCATAAGGCTGAAGCGATGGCAAAGGTATATTTCTATATCCCTGCACAAATGGTAAGTCCTCTTGTCATTTTTATAATTAGATAAGGTAAAAATAGGGATTGACTCCTAGGGCCTTACAAAAGGAGGAACAAAAACCAATGAGCACGAAAGAAACAAAAAAGTCAATGAAAGGAGTTAAACATGCTTAATTCTTATAATGAAGATTATGAATTTAAACCAAAGAGAGTAAAACAAAGAAAAATAAAATAGACTCTAAAACTTCAAAGCCTCAGAAGTTTGCCAAAATTCTTCCAACAGTATAGAAAACCCAACTAATTTTTAGGATATCCTTCACTGCTACGATCATGACTGGATTTTATCTCGACACCCTCAGCTCCCTTGACATTTATATCTTCCTCCAACTCTTCCTTGGAACTATTGATGCAAAAATTTAAATTCCTCCTTTTAGTGCCTTCCTCCATCCCTTCGAACCTATCACTCAACTTTTTGACCTGGTACTCAGCTCCAGAACCTTCTGTTTGGACTTTTCCTGAGTAGAGCCAATTTTCTTAGAAGCACTAATGACAACCAATATAATTTCCCTTTGACCAACATTAGTTTCCTCCATCACTTGAAGCACACCCTTAAAGTATTGAACCTTTCTACTCAAATCCTCAAAACTCTTAAAATTACCATCCCAATTCCTCTTTATCAAGGTTCTCACTTCCCCACAACCTTCCTCACTCTTCTCTTTACCAGAATCCTCCCCCACATTTTTGAATTTCCTAGCCCTCATCTTAGTAAGGCATTCCACAAGAGTGAGGTCATCCTCTTCCGCCTTATCTTTCAAAGAAGAATTCAAAATAGGTTTCCCATTTTCAAAAAATAGAAGGATGATCCCTTCATGCAAATCCATCTTTGCCTTCTCGTGCTAGAAATCCATCAAATAATTTGTCAAAGACAAACAAAAAGAAAGGGATGCTCACCATGACCTTATGGCAGAACATATTCAGAAGGGTCATATGGTGGGTATAGAGTTTTCGGTATTTTCCTTCCAGAGTTATATACTTCATGATTTGAAGGAAAACATCTCTCTATATTCCTGAGATACACAACTTGACAATACCATCAGTAAAGAAAGAGCACATTTCCTTACCCACAAAGAACAACTCAATTTCATGTTCTCTGCATCTTTTTTCCTTAAAATTTTTTATCCCATCCATTTTCATATTCATCGCAAGGGTAATGGTGGACTCAAAAAACTCAATTTCCATACCTCTGACCTCAAAATTTCCATCTTTCCAAGCTTTCCCAAAATCCTTTGATAGGGAGGGGTCGTGACCATGTAATTTGGTGATGGAATTACTGAAACCCCAATCTTAAGCTTGTTCCACAAATGTTGATAAAAAGTTTCAATGTTCTGGCTAGCAGGTTTAACTTTGATTCTATAACCACCCATGTTTACTAACACTTCTCAAAATCAAAACCCCTTTCACACTAATAGTAAACGAGGAATACAATTTATTAATTAAGTTGTCACAACCTCAAAGCTCACTCGTTCCAACATCATAAAACTTACTACCCTCTATCTCTACTAATGATTTCTGTAGACACCCTAATTTCACATCTGTCCTAAATCAATTAATTCTCCTTCCTCATTTACCACAAAAATACACTTCGAATTAATCAAATATAATTTAATTAATTATCCATTTCAAAATCCAAAAACTAAACCAATCCTTACTACATGTCATTATTCTCCATGTTTATCTACTATTGAATTAAAAATTTAAATTCAAATCCTCGCCCACCCTTCGTGGTCCCTACTCACCTAAAATCCTCCACTTATGAATTAAAAATATAATTCAAATCCTCACCCATTATTTTTGTCCCCCACTCATCTAGTCTTGCCCACATTTTCAAACCACTCACCTAATCGTGCCCACATTTTCAAACCACTCACTTAATCTTGCCCACATTTTCAAACCATGATTACTTAAATTACTCTAAGTTAATCACTCCCACAGGCTATAAATGCAACCTTACCCCTCCCCTCTAAGGACACGGAGAATAAGATTGAATTCCATATCTAAGTTCTTGCATCATTTGAGAAAAGAACATCATTTTGCCTCGTCCTAATGCCCAAATAGCCTCATAATCATTTTTCCCATTTGGTGTAAAGTAAGAGGATCGTTGTTGCAAGAAGGTCTTGCTCCATCTTGAAACAAAGAACCTACATATCACACAATCAGGGCTCAATCCAAGTTTCATATCCCATTCCAAGGTTTGATATGGAACACAAAGGAGGAGGTATGATTATTGGTATTTTACTTCCTTGTTAGTAGTGTATTTTTCCTAGCTTACATTCTGGCACCCCCGGTTACTTTCGATCTATTACCATTAATTTCCCAATTAGTGGTTTTATCTATTCTTTGTTTATTATTGTCTCTTATTATTTCCTTTTCTATTCCTTATGGCCTTATTTGGTTAACTTTCATGCTTTGGATAGTGTTTTTGTTGTGTGGTGTCTTGTGATGTATCTGCAGGTTATAACAACAATGAAACTATGATGCCCATCCTATCTTTCATCACCTCAATGCTTGCTGTTTAGTTCCCAGTTCTAATTTTTCTATTCACTCGTAATCTATAGAAACACATGAACTATTCATTAGTTTATCATCTTATTGTCATGGGACAACCAATCCAGAAAATGCATTTATTTATTTACTTTTACTAAAATAACTGCTTTGTAGGAAGTTAATCATTTTTTCTTTTATTTTAGTGAATCATTTTGGATCTAACTATTTATTTCTATTTATTGTTATTTTTAAACCTTGTTGTCAAAATTTTAGCTTCTCAGGTGAAGTACAGAAGTCAAAAAATTAAAAAACTAGCTCTTGGGACGTTTTTCTCACGTTTAAAATTTTCATTCAGAGTGCTACCGTAGCCCATCTTCCGGAAGCCATAAATTTTTCTCCCAAACTCGGAATGAATTCATTTTTTTTAATAGAAAGGTATCAAAAATATATATGCAATGGAAAAATAATTTTTTGATTTAGACTTACAGAAAATTTTTGGTTTCATTTCTTCTAACACCTGTCTTTTTAACAAAAAACAACAAAATTATAGTTTTTCTCAATTTTAAATTTTATTTAATGTAACAACCTCATACGTATTCTCTTTCCTTGTACTTCAAAAGTGATCTTGGAAATCAGAAACGTGAGGCCACTCAGGATCTACAAAACAATTTTTGTTTTTAAATTTTTTTTTTTTTGCCTTACATTTCAATTTTCCACGACAACACTTCTAGGTAACGTTTTCACACTCTTCTTGCATTATTTTTTTCGGTGAAAATAATCATTATTAATATTTCACAATCATCATTAATTGCAATAATTATTAACATTTAAAAAAATAAAAAATCTATTTTAATTGTATCCATGTATGCTATTTTCTTGCGCCTTCGAGCGATGTGGAAAATCAGAAACGATCACAATTTTTTTAGTTTCCTTTTCTAACATTGTAAGATCCTCTAGTTTTGTTTTCCAACTGTTATTTCAATCATTATTTTAATTTTTCATATTATTAATATATGTTTGGTCATTAGTTTTGTATGCTCTTTTCCTGTGCCTTCGAGCGATCTGGAAAATAAAAAAAAAACCATGATCACTTTTCTAACATTTCATTTGCAGGATAACTACTAATTCATTTTCTGTAGGACCGCGTTACTGGAATATTGTCAAAAATAAAAACACAAAAACAAAAAAAAATCCCACAAAAATACCACCATTCAAACAAAATTGCTGAAACCAAAAAAAATAGTACACTCAGGTACTCAATTATTTTCTGCTGGTGATTTATTTCAAGTTGGAAAGAACCCTACATTTAATCACTTTATCATTTTGTTTTTACACATAGACGAGGTGGATTTCATCACCACCAAAGCTACACTGGTGACGTGGACTTGACTTCCACGCACCAATAGCATTTGCATTTGCAATACACGTTGAGACCTAGTCTCATCATAGTGTTTGGTATTTACCTCGCCACTGCTATTCACTTACAGGTAATGCTATCGTGTAGCACATGCGAGTCATGTCTAAATATCTATAACAACGAAGCCTGGGAATCCTCCCCATAAATATTCAGGGATTTATAAGGACACCATACACATTCATCCCTCCATCACCTTCCACCTTTTCACAAAACCTATTTTAGACGTGGTGATTCACTTTGAAATAGGCAAGTAAGAATTGGTGAGTCTCCTCTAGTGCTCTAAGGGCTGCATGTACCAATTTTGTCCCCATACAGAATTAGGTATATCAACACTAGGGTATATCAGAGGACACATTTTTTTGGGAGTAATAAGAGCCTGCATCCATTAGTCCACAACATACTTGTATGATTGCATGAAACAATGATCATTCCTGAAGACTTTACCTCATAAGCCAAAACAATTGGATCCACATGATTACTTGCTATTTGAAAAAAGAATAGTTTAGCATTTTTTTATCATAAAACTTGGCTAATATCAATGTGTTCATTTTAAAATTTAAAATCTTAGTTGTGTTCCACAAAAAAATCAATTCTCAATTAATTCAATACCAAGCAAAAACATCCAAACAATCCAACAACGCAGACCAAAACATCACACCAATTTCATTAGCTCGCTTCAGCCAATAATACATTTATCATAGCTTGTGTTTGGCTACATCCAACTGATATTGAGTGACTAGCATTCACTCCCCATATCGTCAATTGTCAAAACATTCTTCATAGCTTGTTTCCAACTATATCAAACTAATATTGGGTGACTTTTTTGAGTTCACTATTATTCTGTCCACCATCACGTTTATCCAAATCACAGCCAACACAAATCCTTTCATAACTCATTTTGAGTTATATCACAACCATATCACAATTAACCTGTTTGGGTTACTCTCCCCATCAACAATCCAAAGATTTTTAAAGCCAAATCTCAACCATTTTCATTATAGATTATTTAAGCTATCACATATTTATCTTGAGTAGCTTGTTTAAGCTTGCTCCTATAGCCTTACTTGTTCAAACTCGATTGAGCTAAAAAAAAGATCACAATCAATAGGTTGAGTTCTTCATCGCACCTTTCTTTGTTGTCCCTCTCTTTCAAACATGGTGAATTCACAAAAAACATCACACAATGAGCTATTAGAAAAATTAATAAGTTGACAACACAACTCTCTCATATGGCTACCAAAATTAGTGAATGATCACCCAAAAAGCCAATCATATAACCTAATGAAGACGTAACTTAGCGTAAATTCCAATGCTATTTTACCCCCTTAGAGAAAGTCTCTCTATTGTTTTTCATCAACTAAAAGAGGCTAAATTGATAAGATATCCAATTACAAAACCCTTTGATGAAGGGAAAGCTAAGCCATGTTGGTAAAAAACTAACACATACTGTGAATTTCATCACATTGTTGGTCATCACATAGATAAATGTGTGTGATTTAAGAATTACGTCCAAGACTTAATTGAAAATGACGTCATCTCTATAGAACTTGATGATAATGCTCTTGCAACCAATGACACATCCAATACGACAACTTTCCATGAAGAGCTGACTACTTTCGAAACTCCTATATATACTAAAATTCCACGAGATCATGAAAACAATAATTAAGACTCTCTAATTCCAAACCAATCCATATCTTCTTCAAATTTCCTTCCATTAGTTCAAACATACATTGAACCTATTTTGGACAACAACATTCTTCCAACATCTACAAAGAACTTGAACTTATTTCGAGACTATTTTTCAACCCAAACATACATTGAACCTGTTTTGGAAAACAACATTATTCCAACATATACTAAGCACTTGAACTTATTTCAAGACTTTATTTCAACCCAAACATATATTAAACCTATTTTGGGTGATAACATTCTTCCAACATCTAACGAGACCTTGATCTCATTTCATGACTACCTTTCAAACCTTGATATTACTGTAGAAACTACAAAAGAGGTTCCATCAACAAGTACCATTAAGGTTGATTCTATTATTCCAATATTGGCTATTATGCCTAACATCTCTAGCCTTGTTGTCGAAACACAAACACATCGAGTTTGGACACTTGTGATAATGCAACCTATCATGTCCATCATGCTTTCAATGATAGATCTTGTAGGCATCTCATCACTAATTATTCTCACCTATCAAGACTTCTACGTGCATACATTCTATGAGGTAATTATACCTAAGAATATATTTACACAACCTTTTCTATATTTAATCATGAATCTATCCTTAAAATAATCAATAAATGGACAAATAGAAGCAACAAACCAAATAACACAAACCATCATTTTCAACACACATGGAAGCTATTGGCTTAACCAAATCTATCCCACTCTTTGGGCTTACCGTACATCTTATGAAACACCTACTGGAGCCACTCCCTTCTCCTTTGTTTATGTTTGGGAAGCTATTTTACATGTCAAGGTTGAATGTCCATCCTTCATAATATCCTTCAAACATGTAATCAATAAAGATTATTATCGACACTCACACCTTAATGAACTCGATCCTCTTGATGAAAAATGAATTAATTCCCTAAATCATCTTCAAGTATATCAAAATTGGCTATGACATAGCTACCATAAAAAATTCCAACCTAGAAAATTTAAGGTCAATGATTTCATTCTTAAAGAAAATCGAAAGAATACACCCAAAGAATGAGACAAACAAGAAAAATTTGAGCCCAAAAAAATCATAGATAATTTTGGGTTTTGAGCTTATAAATTGGACATTGACACAGGCCAAGTCCTTAAAAAACCCATGAATGCATTCCATTCAAAGAAATTCTATTCTTGAAAGCACTCTCTATTCCGGGGAAAAAACAAAGTGTACATTGTTCCTTTTGTCTTGCTTATATCTGAATAAATTTATTTATTTCCATTGGTAGACATTTTCATTATCAAAATTACATCTTCATATTTATTATCATGAGAAAAGTGATAATATAAATACTATTAAGTTTGTGAGTGTCATACTTCTTATAATATCTCCCATTTTTAGTCGCTTTCACCTATGGTCATACCTAGAAGCTTATTGATGGTAATATATTCCCTTCAAAAACATTCTCTCTTTCATAATGAATCTATAAACTTATTTCCCTAGTTCATTTGGTCGTCCATCTCAGTATTTAGTGTTAAAACCTTACGTCCCACTAGTCGTGTGGGGTTGAGATTGGGGGCAGATGTTCCTTCCCAAATACAAAGCGCTATTGTAAAAATCTATCAATTTAATACCTTATGAATAATTCATCATCACATCTTTCATCCTTCATAGTCTTTGGTGCTGATCCCACACTTCTTCTTGGTAGTGTGAGACTGGGAATGGAGGAAGGTGCCCTTACTTGTCTACGTCTTGTCTTCAGTGATAAACCCTTGCCTCTTACAAGTGGCATGGGGCAAAGCGTAGATGGTCATTCTCATAAAAGCATAAAAATAATTATTAACATTAAAAAAGAAAAAAAAAAGACAAAAAGGGAATTTACTCGCTTATATTTTTCCTTTGGTGAGGAGCCCTTACTTCTCACTAGTAGCATGGGGCAAGGCATAGGGAGTCATTTCAACAACAAAAAAAATCTTACAGTGCTTGTAAATTATAGCATCCCCCAATAAGTAATTTAGATGCCTAAGTGAATAGAGAACTATCCCTTCATCTCATATCTTACTAATCAATAGGCCAAATAATTGTCTAAGTCTAACACATGACTCATAAAGTGAAAGCCATTTTTTGAAACTTGTTCATTACTGTTATGAAGAATGAAGTCACAATTTCCCAAAGGGATTTTTGTTAGCATTTGTCTCCATATTCATTATCTACCTCCTACGTCCTTCTTGATTCTCGGTGATGAGCCCATGCATCTTACTAGTTGTGTGGAGTCAAGAATGGAGCTAGACTTCTTTTCATCATATCACCACCACCATATCCTGTGAATGGAAATAGAATTTGTGTTATTCCGAGCATAAGTTACCACACGGAACATGGTACATATGAATAATATCCTGGTTTATCGCCTTTCAAAACTAAATCTGCACTTTGGTCCATAAATTGCCAATCACATTGTAAAAATCCACAAACAGTGTGAAAATTGTCAAAAATCTAAAAAAAGTGTAAAAATCTAAAAACATTTGAAAATCATCAAAAACTCAAAAACATTAGAAACAATCGTCTAAAATCCAACAAAAAAATTAGAACTCTTAAAAAATCCAAAAACATTAGAAAGAATCGTCAAAAATCTAAAAACATTAGAAAAAACAAATATATATATATATATATATATATATATATATATATATATATATAAAATAAACAAAAATAAAAATATTGTAAACTCCACAAAATCACAAAAACTCTAAAATAACCAACACAATTCAACCTTTGAACTATTATCCCCAATGAATGATCCAATCACCTTATGACTACCAAATTCAAACCACTTCTCCTCACGTGAATCCTCACTTGGGGAAAATCCAACTCTCATTGTTTCCTTGTTTGAGGACAATGAACCAATACTTTACTATTTCATCGTACCCCTGCTTGGGGGCACATCCAATCAATCCTCACTGTAGAACATGTTAGGGACATGTTTATTGGTTCTTGTGTTGCATTATTAGTTATAAATTATTAATTGCTTTCTTGTATCTTGATATATTATAGGGGGCATTTTGATTTTATGTATCCTAGTGTTCTCTCTAATATTCTTATGTTATCTGATTGCATGTTGTACTGGGGCATCATACTTTCTTGATGGCCTCTGTCTATTCTCTCTTCCATTTACATATCATACTAGGGAATCCAACCTTTTTGATGGCCCCTGTCTATGCTATCACGCATATTATAGTCTGGCCATCCTGATCTTTTATATCACGATGCATCTTGTTATGTGCTATATTAAAATTAAGATTCTTTTCGTCATGTGAGTATATTCCTGCATGATCAACGTCTTACTTTGCACCCCATCCATTCATCCATACTAATGCATTCCCTAGTTTAGTAATCCTACTTGATCACCATTTCAGTTTGTGAATCCTAAATGATGATCTTTCTCAAGTAGCATTCACTATCGAACAGCTCCTTTTCCCCCACCATGATCACCATGTATTTGATCCATTCATCCTCACTCCTCATTTTTACTCCTCTACCACTTATCCCCATATTACCCTTCTCACCATTTATGTTCCCTCTCGCCCCTTTGTATTATTTCCTTTCCCCCTTCTACTTCCCGCTTGACAATCTTACTTAATAATCCCTTCTATATGGGATCCTCGGTGGAGGTTTACTCTCTCCCTAAGATCTTCCCACTGTAGAAGCTTCTTCACCACCTCCCCTCTCATCAAACAACAATCATCACCAAACACATCTTCCCATTCCATCTCTTCTACTTCTCATTCTCACATCATTAATCTCACCATGTGGACATCCCAATTCAGGATTTCCCTCACACTCTTCGCCCTCCACTACATATATTCCTTCATCCATTCATGTTACACTCCTTTGTTTCCTTTCTTTCTTTTTATCACCTCATCTCATATCATATACCACTCAGGCATACCTCACTCACTCTTTTCTCATCCTTCCTCAAATATGTCTTATGCCTAGGCATCCTACTTACATGCGCTCATAGTATGGAAAATTCACTTGAGGGTTCCCCTTCAATCCATTTTGTCATACCCTATTCCCAAAGACTCTATCATCATCCTTCCTCTTCTTCATATTGGCGATCTTACTTAACCATTCCGGCCACATGGAAATCTTACTTAAGACTTCTGCTTAAGGTTGATCTGCCCTATGGCCTTCCCTTATCCCATCATATTTCCCCAATATTATTTCTCCCACCTCTCATCATGATCATCTTCTTCAACCTACCATTCCACCCATGTCCCCAATATCATCTTGTCTTTCTCCTTGCATATCATCCATGTCGGTTAAGTGATCTTACAAAACCTCTCTCGTAGCATGATGATCTTACTTAAGAGATTCTCTTAAGAATGACATGTCATATTAAACTCGCCCATCACTCTACAATCTAACCATCCATCTTTCCTCTTCATTCCCCATCATCACATATTTTTACTGCCACTATCACCCTCCTCTGCTTGACAATCTTACTTGACCACTCACCCAGCATGGCAATCTCACTTAAGAGTCCCTCTTAAGGATGATTTGTCTCATTGGCTTTCCCCATCACTACACACCCTTCACCCTTCAATTTTTCTCAACATTCCCCATTATCACATCTTTTCACCTCCTTTTCCATTCTCACAAACACCACTTCTCACTTGGCCACTTGTCATCTCTAGTTTCGCTCGCTTAGAAATATTACTCAACCACTTTCATCACATGAGAATCTTATGTCTTGGTCCTCCCTAAGCTTTACTTGTCATCGTGAACTTCTCCCCCGCCTCATTCTTCATTCACTTTTTTGATCGCTTCCACCTAGTACTCCTACTACCCAATTTTTCCTCCTACTATTATCCTTTCTCCACATATCCTCTTACAAGACACATATAATCTCTTCTACCTACAATCACATTCTTTTCCCCTATTTTCCCCTTCTTGATTCATCATCCTTCATATTTTTTCTTCCCATTCTTTTCATATATTTGTTCTTCATCCTCACCTCGCTCATCCTCATCACCCACATCCTCTCCTCGCTTTCACCTAGTCCCAACTCATCCCTCCCATTTTAGTTACTCTTTCGACTTCATCTTCTCAAATCCCCCCACATTTCTACCCACACACGCATTCACCATTATTGTTAACATTTCTCTATCATTATTTCATCATCTTTTATTCCCGCGCTAATAATTATAAGTGGGATTTCCCTAAAAATCATCAATCCTCATTCCGCACGACCTCATTCACTCCCTTGGACCTTCTAGACTTTCCCTTCATTCCTTCCCTCCTCTAAGCCCACCACGCATTATAAAAGGGCTTTCCCTAACATCCCTTTGTTGGTGTTACCCTTTCCAATCCTCATTAGTTTTATCCTTTTCTTCATTTTTTCTCTGACCCTTCCCCACCACTCATTGTAAGGGGGATTTCCCTAATGTCCCCTCATTGGCATTGTCTCTTCTATCCCCCATTCTCTTTTCTCTCCTATTATTTTCCTTCAATCCCACCCTTTCTTATCACTTCTTACCCATCTCTCCATCTTCTCTTCACCCTCTTCAATATCTTTACTGTCTTCATCATACATCATTTTTCTATTTTTTCGTCATCCTAGTATCCTCATTTCATACATCTCTGCATCTTTTCTAATCGATGTCATTCCTCCCCTCTTTCTTCTCTGAACATTCCTTATACTATTCTCTTTCCACTTATTACCCCCTTTCTGTATTCCCTTCTTTCTACATCATTTTCTTTGTTATCCTCTTCTCTCTCTCACCCCTCGTCTTATTTCCCTTCCCTTGTATCATCTTCTTCCCCTTTTTCTATCATGTTTCCTCCTTACTTCCCCATCGATAACCTGGCTCTTCAATGTTGTCCTATCCTTTTTATCATACCACCCTCCACATGCATCTCCATACGGTTTGTTCCATATTCTTTTCCTTGGTCTTCCTCTCAATGACACAATTCCTTCAATCTTCTCCTTATATTCATTCTATCTTCCTTTCCTATCCCTTAATTTTCACGTTTCTTCTGACCACTTCTACTTTTCTCAACCACCCCTACCTTTTTGTTCATTTTTTATTTGTTTCTCTTCTTTTCTCTCCTCTTTTTCATGCTTTCCTCACCCCTCATAGTTTCTTTTTTTCTCTATTTTACTTCTTCTTTCATCCTCTTTCCATTTTCATCCATTTCACCCCCTAATCCCACCTCATTTTCTCCTTCTTATTTATCCTTTCCCATTTCCTTCTCTTCTCAGCTCTATCTTTTATTTCACTTTCACGAATCTCTCTTTACTATCTTTGTTACTTCCTTCATTTTGCAAATATCTCTATTTCATCCCTTCATTCTCTCATTTGTCATTTTATTGTTTTTTCCTTGTTTTCCCTTCATCATTCCCTTCTTCCCCTATCATCCTTGTATCTTATTTCTACCTCTTTCATTCATTTTTTCCCCCTCCCTATCTCCCTTACTCTTCTTGTAATCAACCCCCAATCCTATCCATTCCCTTTTCTCTTTGCCACACACCCTCACACCTAGCATTCAAGGCCAATTGAATCCTTTCTCTATTTACATCTTACAGTACTTCTAGTCTCTTCCACTCCATTATCATCCTCTTCTTTGCATAATTCATTTCTCTTCTTTTCGATAGTTCTTTCATATATTTCATTCCCATCAGTCCTCTCGAGGGGGCATCATCACATCTATCCATAATCACATCTTCTCGTGACATTTTTGTCTTGGAGGATACTATGACATCTGTCACTCACCAATTTCTATCCTCCCTAACAAACATTCGCTCTACCTTTTTCTTAAGAAAAGTAGATTGAATTCTTCCTCCATACCATCTACTTTCTTTGAAAGGACACTACTTTCATAGTACCTATTAGAGTAGGTATTTACCTTAGCTCATGTTCACCTAGGTACATTATTTACCTTTATTGTATTTATCCTCTCCTACTTATGTGTGTAGATATTTCTTTTTTATTTATTTAGATATTAGGAGATATTATCTAGTTGTTAGGTATAGTTCTTTCCTTGATCTATGGTATTGACTAGTTCTTTCCTAGATCTATGGTATTGACTAGATCCTTGATGTCTAGTTCTCTCATAAATCTATGGACTTGACTAGTTCTTTAATGACTAGTTATTTCCATGATTTATTGCTTGATCTATGACCTTTATTGGTTCTTAGATTGTTATTCCTTGCCTATATAAACAAGGCCCATTATCATTGTATGTCATTGAGTTCTATAATAATATATGAGATCGAGAATTTAAATCCTTCGCCCTAGGTCATATGGTATGGTCATATGAGGGCTTAAAGCTTGTGAATCATACTATTAGGTGCTTAACTCTAGCCCCCTTTAATTTTATTTATGTGTTGAAGGTTAGAGCATTTTATTCCATTTTAGTGGAAACTAAAATAAATAGTAAAGCATAATATTGAAAAACTTGTATCTTTTGATTGGCAACTCAGTTTTGAGTGCTATTTTTTGCAAAAGTGTGTAGTTTTTTATGATATTTATGTTGAGAATCTCACTATAATTATAAAGTGTCATATTGTAACATGCACTCATTATAAAGTGCCAAAATCTGGGGGGCTCTTGTTGTATTGTTTGGGGCTCTTGTTGCATTGCTTGGTTCTTGCATTTCTTTTGGTGATTTTTTACGGATGGCATCTTTATCTACTTATGCATTAGATCATGTTCAACCATTAACAACACATAATTACCACACATGGAAACCAAGAATGAAAACCATAATTAAGCGGAAAGGATTATGGGCTTTAACTTCTTCAGAATAACTAGTGTTCACTAGAGAATATGAGAAATTTCAGTACTAGTATAAATTTGATGAGTGTATGGGTTTGATAGGACTTATGTAAGTGACAGTATTTTATTTCATTTGGAAAATTGTGACTCTCCTTTCAAAATATGGGAGAAATTAGAGGATTTATTTAGTAAGGTGGATCATATGAGAGCCATGAAACTTGAAATTGAGATCACCTCTGTTAATCCTGAAGATTTTCTAATAATTATAGACTATCTTACCAAGTTCAAGCATTTGTGGACACTGTTGAAGGGGAGTGGAAGAGAGAAGAAAGATGAAGAGTGTGTTTATTTGATTCTATCTAAGTTGAGAGGAACATTCCAAAAATTTTCTTCTTATTTTTTCTCTAGCATAGATGCCTTAGGTGACACCTTCAAAATGCCTAACTTAGAAACATTTTGTGAAAGAATTACTAGGGAAGAATCTAAAATATCTCACCTTGATTCTTCCACCTCTCAAAAGGCATTAGTTGCATATAATCCTAAGGGCAAGGGAAAACCAAATAGTAAAACCAAATCCACACCTTCTCCATCTCAAAACTCTCTTAAACCTAAAGAAAAAAACTCAAAAACCCAAGGAGCCTTCTAAATCAAAGAATAAGTCTAGCCATTCATGCTCTTTTTGTGGGGGTAGTAATCATGAAGAAAATATGTGTTATAAGTAAATGCAAGCCTTAGAGGATGCAGTCAAGAAATAAAAAATTTCTATCTCCACTCCACCTCCTTCTAATCAGCATGGAAAAACACTTAATGTTGTTGGAAGATCTCAGTCACCACTTGCAGACAATTGGGTTATACATTCTGGTGCTTCTCATCACATGAATTCTTCCAAGGATTCTTTGTTTCTGTAGGTTTGATTTATACTTCCAAAAATGAGGTTGGAGATTCTTCTTTTCTTTCTGTTGAGGGAAAAGGTGATATACAACTTGATGGTGGAAATATCCAAGATGCACTATATCTTCCTAATATCACTACAAATTTGCTTTATGTATATCAAATTTATCATTCTAGTCAAAGGAAAACAATGACTTTTACACCACATGGGGCAGAAGTAAGAACTTTGTTGGAGCCTTATTCACTTGTTACTCAAGGTATTGTTGATCATAGTTAAAGACTATATCTCTTTGATGGTTTTGATGAAACTTATTTTATAGGGATAGGATTGGTTTCTCATTCAGATTGAGAGAGTAAGCTTTGGCATGAAAGATTCAGACATCTCAATTATAGATATTTGAAGGAGTTGAGCACTAATGGTATGGTGGATGATCTTCCTAGAGTTTCTTGTCTTGACGGAGTTTGTCATGGCTATGCATTAGGGAAACAACACCGATATCCTTTTCCTAAGAATTTGTCTAAGAGAGCTTCTTTACCACTTGAGCTTGTGCATAGTGACTTGATGGTTTTTCCTACCCCATATTTCAATGGAGATAAGTGTGCACTTACATTTATTGATAATTTCTTGAGGTGTACTTGGGTTTATTTTCTCAAGTACAAAAGTGATGTTTTTTTACACTTTAAAGTCTTCAAGGCTTTGGTCGAGAAAAAATTTCTAGTAGCATAAAGAAACTTCACATTGATAATGGGGGGAGTACTTCAGTAATGAGTTTTCTCAATTTTTGGCAACTCAAGGCATTATTCACCAGCATTCTATTCCTAACACTCCACAAAAGAATGGATTAGCAGAAAGGAAGAATAGAACTTTGAAGGAAATGGCTAACTGTATGATGCATTCTAGAGATATACCTCCTATCTATTGGGAAGAAGCAGTTAATTGTGCTAACTATATTCAAAATCGTACACCACATAGAGCACTTGAGCATTTGAATCTAGAGGAAACTTGGTCCAACACTAAGCTAGATGTCTCATTTTTTCATGTCTTTGGGAGCCATGCTTGGGATTTTGTGCCAAAGAAGAAAAGGAAAGATTTGGATAAGAAGAGTAAACCCTTGATCTTTGTAGGGTATTATGAGGACATGAGAACTTATTGTTTTTTAGATCCTGATACACATGATGTTATTTTTCAAACACATGTTTAGTTTGATGAGCGTTTCACTCCTCATGATTCTTCATCTTATTCCATCCCTTCTTCTTCTACATCTCATCTTGAGGATGCTTTCTTTGAGGAGATTTATGATGAGGTTATAGATAACATTGAGGATCCTATTCCCACTGATGTTTTCACTATGCCTAAGTGGGATCGTAATACAGTTTCTGAGGTAGCACCTTTCATAGAGGATCTTCTACCCACTAGGAATCATCACGCACATTCTACAGGTTTTGTACTTTTGTGTCAGGCAGTTTTTGAGGATCCGCAATCTTTTTAAAAGGCTCATGGGATATATGAGTGGGATGATGCGATGAAAACTGAGTATTATTATTTGATGAAGAATCATACTTGGGATTTGGTATATCTTCCTAAAGGAAGAAAGATGGTTAGGTGTAAGTGGGTATACCGAACCAAATACGCAGCTGATGGGTCAATTAATAAGTATAAGGCTTATCTTGTTGCAAAGGGTTTTTATAAGTTGAAGGTATTGATTACTCTAAGAATTTTTCACCCGTTGCTAAGATGGATTTTGTATGCCTTGTACTTGTTATTGCTACATCACAAGGGTGGCCCGTATATAAGATGGATGTGAAGAGTGTCTTCTTACATGAGGATCTATAAGAGGAAATATATATGGAGCAGCTGGCTAGATTTTTTCAGGATTCTTCTCTTATTTGTAGGCTCTGAAGGTCTCTCTATGGTCTCAAACAAGCCCCTCGGGCTTGGTATGAGAAGATGGATTCTTTTCTTCTATCTACTAGTTTTGTTCATTGCCATTCTGATCATACAGTGTATCTCCAGCATGTTGGTGAGGATATTGTGATACATGTCTTGTATGTTGATGATCTGTTACTTACTGGTAGCTTTTCTTCCCACATTTAGAGTATTCATAGGGCTCTTTCTACACAGTTTGACATGACAGATCTATGGCTATTACATTATTTCCTTGGTTTGCAGATTTCTCAGACAGATTTAGGGATTCATTTGAGTCAGCAAAAGTACACCCATGATCTTCTTAGGCACTTTGAAATGACTGATTGCAAGCCCAGACCATCTCCTTTTTAGTCTGGGGCTACTCTTACGTCCACATGTACCACACCACTTTGTGATCCTACGTTGTATAAGCAGTTGGTTGGGAGTCTCATGTATTTGACCCATACTCACCCTGATATTTCTTTTATAGTAGGGCTTGTATCTCGATTCGTACATTCTCCTCATAGTAGTCATTGGTAGGATACTAAAAGTATTTTGAGCTATTTACAAGGCACTTCCCACTTTGGCCTACACTACACTAGGGGTTCTACTCAGTTGGTTGGGTATACAGATTTAGATTGCGTAGGTTCTATTGATGACAGGCATTCTACTTCTGGCTCTCTTTTCTGTCTTGGTTCTTCTCCAGTTACTTGGGCATGCAAAAAGAAACAGGATATTACACTTCCATCTTCAGAGGTAGAGTACAGGGTAGTAGTTACAGCGAGTCAGTAGATTATTTGGCTTTTCCAGTTACTGAAAGAGTTTGGATTCCCATAGGATTCACCGACTGTACTTTGGTGTGACAAATAAAGTGTAATTCACATTTCTCACAACCCAGTTGAGCACCAGTGAACCAAGCATATCGAGATACACATCCACTTCATTCAGCAACACATTCAGGATGGAGTTCTTTTCTTGGAGTACCTTCCAACTTAGCAATAGGTTGCAGACATCTTTACAAAGCCTTTTGCATCACCTTTCTACCTTGAGTTTCGTGGAATGCTTGGGGTTTCAGAATTTGTTCTTGGGGGTGTTCATGAGAACATCTTCCTTCTTCTTATTCTCTTTCCTTATAGCAAGATTATTTCCTTCTTTTGGTTTGAGATTTCTTCATGGATATATTGTACATGAGTACCTCATCAGGCCTAGTTATCGGGACTCATACTATAGACATGCCACTTCTATTTTGGCCCCTAGCTTCACTTGAGGGTGGTGTTAGAGTAGGTATTTACCTTAGCTCATGTTCACCTAGGTACATTATTTACATTTATTGTATTTATCCTAACCCACTTATGTGTGTGGATATTTCTTTTTATTTATTTAGATATTAGGAGATATTATCTAGTTGTTAGGTATAGTTCTTTCCTTGATCTATGGTATTGACTAGCTCTTTCCTAGATCTATGGTATTGACTAGATCCTTGATGTCTAGTTATCTCATAAATCTATGGACTTGACTAGTTCTTTAATAACTAGTTCTTTCCATGATTTATGGCTTGATCTACGACCTTGACTGGTTCTTAGATTGTTATTCCTTGCTTATATAAACAATGCCCATTCTCATTGTATTTCATTGAGTTCCATAATAATATATGAGATTGTTGCTCATTTATTTGCAAAGGTTTGTGTAAAGTTATTCTGGTGAATTGCTTTCATGTTATTGATCGTGATGTTTGATTAGAATATGTGTTCTTGGCTTGGCATGATCTGGTTATCGTTACTTTTAGTACCCTTTCAAATAGAGGCAAATGTAGACACCCTAATTTCACATCTGTCCTAAATCAATTAATTCCCCTTCCTCATTTCCCACAAAAATATACTTCAAATTAATCAAATATAATTTGATTAATTATCCATTTCAAAATCTAAATAATAGCCCAATCCTCACCACATGTCATTATTCTCCATGTTTTTCTACTATTGAATTAAAAATTCAAATTTAAATCCTCACCCACCCTTCATGGTCCCCACTCACCTAAAATCCTCCACTTATGAACTAAAAATATAACTCAAATCCTCACCCATTCTTTGTGGCCCCCGCTCATCTAATCTTGCCCACATTTTCAAACCACTCACCTAATCGTGCCCACATTTTCAAACCATGATTACTTAAATTACTCTAAGTTAATCACTCCCCCAGGCTATAAATACAACCTTACCCCTCCCCTCTAAGGACACAGAGAGTAAGATTGAATTCCATATCTAAGTTCATGCATCCTTTGAGCAAAGAATATCCTTTTGCCTCATCTTAATGCCCAAATAGCCTCATAATCATTTTTCCCATCCGGTGCAAAGTAAGAGGATCATTGTTGTAGGAAGGTCTTGCTCCGTCTTAAAGAAAAGCACCTACATATCACACAAGAAGGGCTTAATCCAAGTTTCCTAGCCCATTACGAGGTTTTCTACGGAACACGAAGGAGGAGGTATGATTATAGGTATTTTACTTCCTTTTTATTAGTGTATTTTCCTAGCTTACAATTTCATTAATGTCCATGGGTAATTTATCTTCTTTACACTAGATCTTGTCCTTTTAATTTACTATTTATTTTTCGATATTTTATCTATCTTTACTTGAGTCTTACTTTTTTGTCTTGCATGTAGTAGGGGTTTGAATGATGACATTCCAACACATATGCATGTTAGGTATACCTTCTATCTCCCCATTTTGGGAACACCATACTTGAAATCTATGTTTTACACTTGTTTATGGATAAGATGCTTCTCCGAGGGGGAAATATGTATGCACCCAAAATTATATATGCTACATTGTCAAAAAATGGTTTTAAAAGTACCCAATGATGATTCATGTCCTTTTATAAGGTTTTCAAGTTCGTAAACCCATTCACAGTGTATATTTGTAACCTAGGCATCCTTAGTTTTTCCACGCTTTCTTCCAGATTTCTACTCATTTTTGTGCATGTTTTGGACTTTAGTGTTAGGACCGCTACCCTTCCTGAGTGGTGGTCCATAAACTGCTACCCAAGCTTGGTTAGAGGTCTTGCAAGATTTTTCCATAATTATCTATGCATGATTTTAACATGCATGATTTCACTTAACTTGACTTCTAGGGCATGTTTGTGAACCAAATTGCCCAAAAATAGTCTTGATTCCTTTTTATTCCTTCCCTCAACTATTTTAAAAAATATTTAATTAGTTTGAACTACCTCTTCACTCTATGATTTGGTACTCCAAATTTTTCTTGTGCATGAAGGAACATCCTAGCCAATTCCTATACAATCAATGCTTGTATTCAAGCAAAGGACATGAGAATTTTGTGTATATTGCAAAGTATTGCTGCCACAATCCTGCTAGAAATTTCATAGCCAAGCTTTTTTCACTTGTGTTATCTCTCTTCCACCTGCATTGCAATGAGACTACCATCAAGTTGCCATTACTCAAGTGCCTTCTCCTATTTCTACTTTTGCATTGCCAATTCCTTGGACTCATATGGATACACAGAGATAGAAATGATAAACTGAGGGGACAAATTATTACACAGCTAGATTTACCTTTGTTATGTGAATTCCATGTTGGATTTTTTGTTTGATTTCCTTTATTCCTGAATTTTATCATTATTTTATCATATCAAATAGAGTAGAAATATATTTCCTTTCATTTGTAAGTAATTAGTTGATTTTCAAGAGGGTTTAAATCATTAATAGCAACTCCCAGTGATAGATCCTCTTCTTCCCATCCCTGTGGATTTGAAGGAGAGGATATCTATTGGAGGTTATTTACACATCATAGATCATTTAGAAAAGTTATTGTTTTAATTTAGTTTAGTTTCAATAAGCTCAACACAGGTGAATAACCTCACCGGTTTATCTCACTTGTTTAGTTTTAGTGTAGAATTAGATTTGATCATTTAGAATAGAAGAAAATTATTGTTTGTAATTGTAATATTTTAGTTTTGGTGATTTGTTTAGATTAGTTTCCCATTTAGCAGTAGAATAGATTTTTATTTTTAGCTTAGTTAATTTGGACACTGCAACCTAGATCAACACTTAGATCCAATTCAGTTAGACAAACCATAGGGAATTTACACTACCCGTTGATAGCCTCTAAATCTCCCCTTTGTTAACTTAGCTACCAAGATATCACACTACTAGATATTGTTCATTGATCCTCCTATAGTTAGCCATCCACATACTCAACATCGTTTTCTTCGGCATGACCTCGGGGGGTCAAGTACGGTTGAAGGTTGCATGTCAATTTTCATCCCTACAGTAATCAATGTGTTATTTTGTGAAAATTTTACAAGTTTTCATAGAGGTTAATTATCATTGTCATCAATCATATCATGTATAGTCAAATAGAAAGTCATCAATTTTTTTTTTCTACGTGTCTAAACCACTGTTAATGTAGACAGTAAATCATGCACGTTGGGTAGTATTTATTACTAGCCTCATACTACTAATAAGAGGGTTTTTGAGTGAATAAAGTATTGATTAACCCTCATCTTTTGGCCATCTTAATTTTTTTATTTCATCATTCCTGACCTCCACACATACATGCCTAATCTATTTTATCACTTTCACGTTATTTTAGTCTTGACTGGGGCACCCTTGTCCCACCATGGGTGCCCTATCCTTTTTTAACATTCCCTCCACTTTTTGGGCTCTTTCTAGCCATTCCACGTTCTTATCTTTTTGGTGGTTGGTTATTTCAGGGTTAATTACAAAATTAGATCAAGAGAACCTTATAAATATAAATTTAAGAGACCATAATGAAGGACTGTCATCACCAATCCGGCACTATGATAATTCTTCAACGGGAAATCCTCGTGCTATGATTATTTACTAATGCATTGCCTTTAGTTTGGTGGATGTAATCTAGAAACACAACAACAACATAACACAAGAAAACCATCGACTATGATAAGACGGAATGATGACAAATTTGAAATATCAAAGTAAATTATAATATTAACATGAAATTGTTACAATCTCACCCATGAGGTACTTCAAGTGTTATTGACTTCACTTTCCTTTCACTAAGACTATGGGAGAAACTTTACAATTACACCTCTTAATGGCTTCTTCAACACACCTTTAAACTGATGGCTTCCTTTACACACTTCATACAATATTTCTTACTACTTCCTTCTATGCTAAATGAGGGGGGTTGCCTCTTTATTTATAGAACTTCCAAGCTTATCCATCTTATCTGTAAGATATGATAAGAAATCCACTCTGACGAATCATATTTCATACCTTAACTCTTATCTGTACATGTAAGCTTATCTCTTAAGATAAGATAAACCTTATCATTTCACATGGGTTCCACATTTTTAGACATTTTACAAATAAAATACATAAAATATTTATGACCTCACTCCTTATCCTTATTACCAATATAATATTTCTAATTCCTAATCATGTAGACCCCACTTCTCTACTTATCCCAACTTTGACATTTTAACATTACCAGACCACTTACGACAAATATTTTCTTTTTACAACATTCCTATTGTACTTTGACTATTACCATACTCTACATTATTGGTGGCATCATACTGAAAGCGCCGTTATCTTCTATCAGATGCTACAGCTAATTACACTTAACAACAGCCTATTCCTAATACATACATTAATCAAATAGAAATTACGGAGGAAAATTTTAGTGTCGACATCTTCCCCCTTCCTAGCTTCTACTCCGTCCTTGGAGTAGACTATTCTGGTGCTCAGAAAATATTCAACTTGTCATGGTTGACCCATTTCGTAATGGGAGTGCCATGCAATTCCTCCAATTGGTACGTACCATTTTCATGCACAACTGTTATTTTGTAGGGCCCCATCCATTTTGGAAGAAATTTTCTCTGCATTCTTTTTTTGTATCTAGAATCATATACTAGAACCAAGTCATTCACATGAAATGGATACCAATGGATATTTTGATCAAAGTATTCCTTCTGCTTCATTTTCTTCTTATGGCTTGTATCCTTTCCTATTTCCCTCATTTCCTCTAGCAAATGAAGATGTACCAACCTTTCTTTTACTAAATCACTTTCATCCATCCTTTCATTTTTCATAACTCTCATAGTGGGAATATCAAACTCAATAGGAAGAAATGGATCAATGCCATAGGCCAACTGAAATGGGGAGTATCATGTTGCTGACTTTGATGTTGCCCTATATGCCCACAATGCTACATGAATCCTTTTATCCCACTTATGTACCTGCAAGGCTGCATCTTTTGATAGAATTTGACACAACAAAAAAAAATTTCGTTCCACCTGTCCATTTTTGATTGGCTTGTATGTTGTTGCCTTCCTGTGCTTAATAGAAAATTCATTGGCTAGGGCTTCTATTATCTCATTAATGAAGTGGCTTCCTTGATTTGTTACAATTTCTAATGGACAACCAAATCTGGTGACAATGCGTTCATATATGAACCTTGCCACCTCATCCATGGAAGCTGTTTTCAATGGTCTAGCTTCAACCCACTTGGTTAAATAATCTGTGGCAACTACAATATACTTATTTTGGCGTGAGGTAGTTGGAAGTGGACCTAAAATGTCTTTTCCCCACTTTTCAAAGGGACCAAGTGGAATAATAGGACATAACGGAGTTTATGAAGTCTTACGGTTACTATGTGCTTGACTAATATCACATGTCTTACAATAATTATAACAATCTTTAAAAAGAGTGGGCCAGTGATAACCTCCATCCATGATCCTTCTTGCTGTAAGTTGTCCAGAGAAGTGCCCTCCACATGTACCATTGTGGAATTCTTCTAGCAGTTCCTTCCCTTAATCACGTCCAACAACCTTCTTGTACTATCCATCAAGTCCTATTCGAAATAATACTCCATGCAGAATAGAATATAGATGGCTGACTTGAGTAATCTTTCTCTTAGTCTTTACATTGGCACCATCAGGAAACTTGAATTCATTCAGATAATTCCAAAAATCTATGTATTCACTAGGGATTGTGTCAAGGGATAACAATGCTGCATTGGGGAAATCATCATCATCACAAGATGATCTTAACCATCATAGGCTCAAGAGAGTACATCTGCATTGACATGCTTCTTTCCTGGCTTATCTATAATATCAAATTCAAATTCTTGTAGCAAAATTATCCATCTTGCTATTCTCCCTGATGGGTTAGGCTTATTGACAATATATTTTAGAGCCTGATGATCTGTTACAACTATAAATTTCTGCCCTAACAAGTAATTTTTAAACTTCTTTACAGTAAAAATGATAGCTAGAGCCTCTTTTTCAGTCACAGTATAATTTACCTCAGCACTGCTCATTTGTCTGCTCCCAAAGTAAATTGGATGTTCATTCCCATTTTCATCTTTTTGGCTCAAAGTACTTCCTAGTGCTACATCTGAGGCATCAGTGTACACAATGAATGGCATGCTCTAATCTGGATTCTTTAAAATAGGTGAGAACATCAGGGCTTCCTTCAATTGTCCAAAAGCTTCATGTGCCTTATTTCCTTGTTCATAAGTAACATCCTTCTACAAGAACTGGGTTAGTGGCTGTGCAATCTTTGAAAAATTCTTGATGAACATTCTATAGTAATCCACATGGCCCAAAAATGATCTCAACTTACTTCTGTTCATAGGAAATGGTAAATCTTTGATTTTTGAAACTTTATCAGGATCAGTACCAATACCATCTCTGGATACAACATGCCCTAACAAAATGCCTTTAGAACATCCAAAGACACACTTTGTAGGGTTTAGTGAGGCTTGTGCTTCATCTAACCTTTGAAATGTTGTCTCCATCTGGTGCAGGTGGTCCAACTTGCTCCCATAGATGTAAAAATCATCCAGAAATACTCTGATGAAGGTCCCAATCTAGGGTTCGAACACCCTATTCATCAAACGTTGGAATGTTGCTGGAGCATTACACAACCCAAAAGGCATAACTCTATAAGCAAGCGTTCCCTAAGGAGTGGTGAACGTGGTCTTCATCTGATCTTTCTGTGCTATACGAATTTGGTTGTAGCCGCTATATCCATCAGCAAAACTATAGCACTCCTGGCCAGCTACTTCGTCCAAGATATAATCTGAAAATGAAAGAGGGTAATGATCCTTCTTTGTTGCCTTATTGAGCTACCTGTAATCAACACAAATGCGTAGCTTCCCATTCTTTTTTATTGAGATCACAATGGGAGAAACCCATTCTAAATTCTCCACAGCAAATATGAATCTTGCATTAAGCAAATTATCTATTTCTTCTTTTACAGTCTTGGAAAAATTAGGATTCATTCTATATGGCATTTGCTTTATGGGCTTAGCACCATCTACCAACTCAATAGAATGTTCTACCCAACTTACTTGATGGAGTTCCTTGTAATCAAAAGTTAATATGTGTATGTACCTTCGAAAGTGTTGGAGGTAGGATTCCTTCTCACTCTCCATCACAACATCACCAATCTTTATTTGTTGGAGATGATCATCAACTTCTTCTTCAGATAATTTTATGGGGTCATGAGTTGGTGTGACTGGAAGGATATGCATGACTGAAACATCCACCTCACTTTCTTCATCTTCAGTGTCCACTTCACTGGTACTAGAGTAATCAGAGGATGTCCAATCATCAGTTTCATCACTTGAATCCACAGGTTATGCTTTATGATGTCGAGGGATTACGTTTATCTTCACCCTCTCTCTACCACGTCCAAGTGTCATAAAGCCTTCATTCCAGTATTTTCTTGCATGAACTCTCCTTAGCCATGGTCTCCCCACCAACATTGGGTATGCAACAGTACCATTTTTCATCACCTGAAAGTCTACCACACATACAACACCCATAACAGATATTGCCACATTTGAAACTACACCTTCTGGTTTAGTTTTTCCTTTATTTAATGACCTTAACATAAGTGTTGAAGGGCGATCAATTTTTAAACCCAACATATTCATTACAGACTCAGTCATTACATTAACTGCAGCACCTCCATCAACTAAGACATCATAAATTGAAATACCATTACATAATAACTCAGCTTGTGGAGCATAGGGATCCACCTCTGCCTCCAAAACAGGGACCTCAACCTCCTCTCTTCGTCGAGCATTGAGTCCACTTCGCAGCTCCTGCCTCTTCTCTAAAGACATAGCCAAGAGTTGACCATATGTAATATTTGCAGGCCTTTTGGACAGATCTTCCAAGATGGAGTATGGTCATTGCCCCTGTGAAATCAGAAAATCCTGCACACCCAACTTTCTTCTCCTATGTTTCTTACTAGTTTCTCCTTTCATCTTCTTAGGATCATTTCCATCTTGATTATCTTTTTCTTTCTTTCTTTTTGTTAAAAAAACATCTACTTCATTATTTTTGCTCTTATCTACTACATCAAAAGAATTCACAAGTGATTTTCCTTTATCATTATCTCCTTTACCAGATGTAAAAGCAATATCTGGAAAATTATACTTATAATGACCCTTTTTATAACAACCATAACATACAACTTCAAAAATATTTCTGTTTGGATCTCTATCTCCTCCCTGAGAACTAAATTCTTTTCCTTGAAGAAGAATAATAGTTAACTGACCCATCTTTTTCAGCAGATCTTCATACTCAGTAGATGTACTAGGAGAAATATGTGTGCTCACCGGGAGTGGTTGTGGATTCTGAACCAAAGGTGCTGGTGTAGGCTCTACTTTAGCAACAATTTCTTTGGGGTCCTCTTCCATGCTTTCTTCTTGCCTTCTTGCAATCTCCTTTGCTTATTCAATGGTAGCTGGGTGGTCATACTTCACTCGTTGTCTGATATTTGGCTTCATCCCAAGAATGAAGTGCTTACATAGGAGATTATCCATGCCATTCATCAACCCATCCACTAATCCTTCCTTCCGGATCTAGGCATCGAGCTTCCTCCTTAGCTCTAGAACACGAGCATGATAATCCCTTATCTTCTCCTTCTCTCCTTGGGATAGCTTTGTGATCTCAATCATGAGGTCTGCATATTTTTGTTGTTCACCAAATTCTTCAAGAAAACTTTCAGTTAATAAATCCCATGAATTTTTCACATTTTCACCTAGTGTTTCAAACCACCTAAGTGCTGAACCATCCAAAAAGGTAGGAAAAAATCCAGTCCATTGTTCCCTTCTTATAAGGCCATTACAAATACAAGATCGTTTAAACTCTTGAATGAAAGAGGAATCATCTTCATTAGATTGGGCTGAAAAAATAGGAATCTTCCCCATTTTCAAAAGTAACCACCGTAAAATACTAACCCACAAGTGCAATCAACAAGACTTATGTGCACAAATAATTGGAATCACTATACTAGAAAGTGAATTTACACCTTTCTATAGTAAAATAGAAATGACCACAGTAACTATGGTAAAACTTGACTTACTGCGGTAAAAACTGACTTTGCTGTGGTAAATACTATTCACAATAAAAGTGAAGTTACTGCGGTAAATACTATTCATGGTAAAAAGTGACTTTACTGTGACAAATTCTATTCACAGCAAAAATGACTTTACCATAGTAGCTACTATTCACGACAAAAATGACTTTACCATGGTAACTACTATTCACAGTAAAAAAAAGGTTACCCTCCAATTGATTTTTGACTAAGTGGGAATATCTCTCCAGAAAATCCACCAACGAGGAATGGTCCCGGCAACGGAACCAAAATGTCATCACTAATCCGGCACTATGATAATTCTTCACCGGGAACTCCTCGTGCTATGATTATTTACTAATGCACAGCCTTTAGTTTGGTGGATGTAATATGGAAACACAACAACAACATAACACAAGAATACCATCGACTATGATAAGACGAAATGATGAAAAATCTAAAATATCAAAGTAAATTATAATATTAACATGAAATTGTTACAATCTCACCCATGAGGTACTTCAAGTGTTATTGACTTCACTTTCCTTTCACCAAGACTATGGGAGAAACTTTACAATTACACCTCTTAATGGCTTCTTCAACACACCTTTAAACTGATGGCTTCCTTTACACACTTCATACAATATTTCTCACTACTTCCTTCTATGCTAAATGAGGGGGGTGGCCTCTTTATTTATAGAACTTACAGACTTATCCATATTATCTGTAAGATATGATAATAAATCCACTCTGACGAATCATATTTCATACCTTAACTCTTATCTGTACATGTAAGCTTTTCTCTTAAGATAAGATAAACCTTATCATTTCACATGGGTTCCACATTTTTTAGACTTTTTACAAATAAAATACACAAAATATTTATGACCTCACTCCTTGTCCTTATTACCAATATAATATTTCTAATTCCTAATCATGTAGACCCTACTTCTCTACTTATCCCAACTTTGACATTTTAACATTACCGGACCACTTACGACAAATATTTACTTTTTACAACATTCGTATTGTACTTTGACTGTTACCGTACTCTACATTATTGGTGGCACCGTAATGAAAGTGCCGTTATCTTCTATCAGACGCTAAAACTAATTACACTTAACAACATCCTATTCCTAATACATACATTAATGAAATAGAAATTACGGAGGAAAATTTTAGTGTCGACAAGACCAAACACTAGGCATGACTATCATCATCTAAGTTTGGATCCATGTATAGCTCATTTGCAGCCATCTAGCTCATCATAAGGGACAAGGATGGGTTTTCTACATCACACAAGCATACGAGGGAAGTTTATTCTATTTCCATCCACCATTTTATTATATTTTGTACACATTTATTTCTCTCTACTATCACAAAATGCGACTAGCACAAGAGAAACCTAGGTCATGATCACACACACACACATAGAACTACATCAGGTATGTGATGTAGTGCATCACTTAATTAGTAAGTCAACCATTATGACCATTGAGGATTTTCTTGCCCCTTTATTTACATTTTTATTTTTCAGGGTTTGATAGTTGCTTTGGGGTACATTAGCTATTTCCTTCATATTTGATTATCAGTGATGTGTAATGCAGTGCATAAAATATGATGCGACACACGACAATGGTTTCACACCACCTTTTGAACTAGTGAAACTCATTTCTAGACCTTTTACACAAACCAAAGTTCCTATACTACAGACTAGGGTGCCCAAAGGTGCCCCACTCTTTATCCAGGTACCCTAGTCCATAGAATCATTCTAAATATGTCCTTTTTAGGACCTCTACACAATTGTTCCTACTTAAAGATTATTATATTTATTTAGTGACACAGTCCATCGAGCTCCTTACTCTTCTTGCATATCAGGGTTTCTATTTCTATTATTTTAGTTGTTTAGGTCAATTTTTATAGTTGTTTAGTACATTTATTTACTTTATTTACATGTTGTTCTAGATTAGATTAACTATACTTACTACGATCATTATTTAATTTTTGTTAATCATTTTCGTAAACCCTATCTTCAAACAAAATTTCTCCTTGGGATTATTTTTTGTATGCCTCTCACTCGTAGTGGTCATTTTGGGACTTTTCAATATTGTGAGATGCCTTTGTTCATCTAAAGGGTTTCCAAACTAATGGTCGATATACCTACTTCTGTAACTCTTATTAGAAATCCTCTAGATAGTTCAAATAATGCTCCTCTTTATGAAATAGAGGTGTCTGATACTAATAAGTCATACAACAAAGATACCAGTTTTGAACAAGATTAACTTAACGCTATTACTTGCTTTAACCAAGCCTTGCATGAAATACCTACTCATCTCCCTCATTTATTGCATACTATAATTTCTACTTAATGGGCTTGTGATTCTTAAAATTCCATAGTTGCTTCTTCTACTCCTATGATCTCTACTCCGCCCACCTATTTCTCTACTCCCATTGCTATAACTATCACTCCCACCATTCACCCTGGTACTCCTAGGATGTACCTTGGTTATTCTTCGAATTATCATTATCTGACATCATTATATCAGAAATTTTAAACCCAAAATTTCCACCTTTAGCTCACTACCTCACGCACACCATTATCTTTAGACTCTACAATATTTTTACATACTCTTTTTACACCTGTTATATTGGCCTATATGTTTCTTTCTAATTTTGTCTCTCCTAAGATACCTATATTTATAGGCCATGGTGACCCATAAGAGCATCTCCAAGAATTTCATGTAGCATGCCTTGACTATCTTGATGATCATACTATCTTAAAAAAATCCTTGTAGTTTACAATAATATGCAATGCATTGGTTCTATGACCTACTTGTACATTCTGTAATATCTTTCACGCATTTGGCTGATACCTTTATCAAACATTTATCTATCAATATTGGCTCTAATATCTCATATTCTCAACTTGCACATCTCAAAAAGGGGTCTAATAAACACTTGTCTGATTAAGTATTTCTTTATAGAAACAACTTAGCCAAGATTTCTAATGTCCTTATGGATCCTGAGCTTTAAGAATTATTTATTCGGAGTCTCTTACCACCTCTACAAAAGAGTGTTCTCTTTTATACTTCTCATTCATTTGATCAAAAATTTCATACTCTCAAGCTTCATGAGACTAAATTCTGAACAATAAGAAAACTTAGATATCAAGAGAAAGCATCATCATCCACACACTTTCAAAGTAATCCCACATTCAATTATTCTACACCTAAACCGATGGATGAAAAAAAATACTGTCTATGTAGTTTGCAGTTTCTACTCCTAAGGAGCTTCAACCACAACCATACATACATAATTTTACTAAGTTTAATACACCTCCAAGTTTTTTTCTACCAAAACTCATCAATAGTAATATTATAACCTTATTGTCTCCTCTAAAACTTAATCCATCTTGGCCAAAAAGATGTAATTTTGATGAAAATTCTTATTGTGATTATCATCAATGCAAAGGAAATTCTATTTCTCATTGTTTCTAGCTACGACATCTTATTCAATATTTTCTTGACAATGGTCAAATTGAATTTCTGGAATCTGTAACATTTTCACCTGTTAATGAAAATAATAAACTCAATATATTTAATAACCCTTTACCCAAACATAACACCAAAAATATTGATTCATCATCTAATTATGTGTATCACTCATTTCCATCTCATGCATCAGTGGCACTTGATTTTTTAGTTACAAATAATGACGCTTCACCACCAATCATTTATTTTTCCAATCATGATTATCATGTGAATTTTACTTCCAATAATTTACATATCAATGCCTCTGATGGTTCGACCTATATTAACAAAACTAAGGTTGAGCCATCATGGCCCATTAGTGCATTCTCTATTTTAACTCTTAAGTCTATTAGTTATCCTCCATTGCAAATTGAATACCCATTCGGAAAACCATTTGGTGTTATTAAACTACATGTTATGATTGGTACTCTTACACTACTTGTGCCTTTCGTCATTGGAAAAACCATTGATGGATGCAATATGCTTCTTGGTCTTAATTGGATTCGTCACTCTCAATCTATCAT
This sequence comes from Taxus chinensis, assembly GCA_019776745.2. NCBI lineage: Eukaryota > Viridiplantae > Streptophyta > Pinopsida > Cupressales > Taxaceae > Taxus > Taxus chinensis. The sequence goes on from CM034153.1 coordinate 521,164,559, forward strand.
TTCTATGAATCATTTATGACTCAAATTTTTTTCACAGCAAACAAGTCATTTCTATTGGAAGTGTCCCTCTATCCACTCCATGGTCGTCATCTCCTCGCACAATAGCTAGTACATTATCTACTTCATCTAACACATCACATTCTACATTGCTCAAATAAAAATATACTCCTAGTTCAACTAGTTGTGCATTATCTAAAAGATCTCACCATTACGCTAGTCCTAAACATAGGTATCGACCCATTCTTAGGAAAATTATTGCATCACAACATAGATCACCACCTTGGTTTATCCCAGAAAGGTTCCCATCACCTTCGTAATCAGCATCATGTAGGTCTCCATCACCGACACATGTTATGATGTTGCGACCTTCATCATAAATTCATCTATCAGATGCACATAGACTTCATTCACTAAGAAAATGTTTGTCTACTATACCCAAGTGTTAGAGCATAGCCATAGGTTTTCATAATGTCATGCATTAGATGAAGGAACTTTTTCCTTCATTATCATTAGTTAGTGAATTTCATTCATGTACAATTGGCGGGAATTACATCTAATACAACCCCCCATTCATCTTAGTATTTATCATATTTTCATTGTCATACATCAACCTCATAACATTGGAATATTCATCACATGTTCAAGCATCCTCATTACTTGATAACACACTCTTGTGCTTTGGTTCACACTCAGCTATTGAGGGATTACTATACATGAACCCCACACACTTCACATTAGCTACTACAAACTACATCTATTCACACCTCGTGCATCCTACGTCATACTAATTCGTCATTATACATATGAAATAATTCTATTTATCTAAATCTTTGGTGTTACATCCTATTCCTCGTACACATTACATACACTATTAGACTATCTATGCATATTGCATCAAATTCTATACATAACATTGCTATATTGTATCCCATGTCAAATGTGTTCCATCATACATTGTGCATCTCTATATCACACATATTTTACATACTATACTAGTCTTCATCACATCTAATCCTCTTTTTATTTTTTTTTCATGTTTGATCTAGCTATTGAGCCTTCCTCGTAACTCAATATAGTCCCTCCAAAACTATTTTCCATTAATAAAAAAATGTATATAGAAGGATTGATTATGTTAAACTATAATAAAACTAGTATATCTTTGTAATGTATTTTTAGGGAATGATTATTCTGTTTAAGATAGACTTCATTGATTAAAGTGTTAGTGTGATAATTTAAATGGACCTTTAGTTGTAATAACAGTGTGTAATAATACCCATAATATGGTATTGAGTCAAATTTTGGCAAGTTGCCTGGTACATTTTAAATGACAATAATTTGTACAACTGAGACCATGACATTATGCGTTCAATCTCAAAATACTCCTCCTTAAGAATTTATTGTGTTATCATAATAAGAATTAATGATCAGGAATGACATACTGAACTATAGTAATGTTTGTCAATGCTTCAATTATCTATGTGGCGGTAGAGGTCGTATAATACATGGAAAGTATTACTCGTGTGAACCTTGGAGTGAGGCATGGAAAAAAATAATAGTTTAATGATTTTAGGAGAAAGTGGAGTGTTTTAAATATTTTAATTACTTGAATTTAATTATGAATGTTTTTTAAAAAAAAAAATTTAGATTTTTAAGATTTTTAAGTTACTATTTTTTTATAAGCGTTTAAATGGAGCATTATAGAATTAATGGTTTCATGAACCAAGATCACCCCATCTTGTATGATTCTTCCCTTAATGAAACCACATTGTTATTTTGAAATCAAATAAGAAATCAATGGTTGAATCCTAGTTGCAAGAATTTTAGTAAAAATTCTATAAATAACATTAATCAGAATGATAGGTCAAAAATCCTTAAAATATTTGGCATCCATCTTCTTTGGGGCTAGAAAAATATGAGTATTATTCAGCTCCTTGAGCAGATCCCCTGTTATATAAAAGTCAATAACATTCTTAAGAAAATCTTCTGAACAAATTTCCTAAATTTTTTTAAAGAAGTGATCAGAAAATTCCATTAGGCCCGGAATGATTTAAATCATATACAAAGTGGAAGAAATTAGAATTTATTAAATGTTATGTCGACATTCAAATTAATCAATTATTTCTATTGGTTTTCACTCATGACATTAGAGAATTGAAGGCAACCAACATTTTTATATTTCCATAAGATGCCAAACAATTAAAAAATAAATTGAATGAGTGAAAAATTAATCAAGGGGAAAGTATGTACTTGTTGATTTTATAAAATACTTTGAGATATTATAAAAAATATGTTGAGAGATGGATCTGAACATAATAAATCCTAATTGGTTTGTCATAACTTTGTATAGAGAAAGTGTTTTTTTCAAATTATTATTTATTATTATACATACATACAATTAACAATTGTAGATACAATTGATAACATTTTCTAGATAAAAATGTTACAATTGTTTCATATTCTTAATCTTTGCGGTAGTTAGGATCTGAAACATACCATGCCATAAATATTATCTAGCATTACTAATACATAAATTATCATCTAGCACATTGTGTGAGAGCAAAGTATTAATATGATAACAATGAAGGAAAATAGTTATTTGTAGATATCAAGTAATAAATTACATATTAAGAAGAAATCTGCAAATGTCATGATGCACTAAGAACTATAAAATACTACTTGATGTTGAGGTAGAATAGATATTTCATCTAAGTTTTGGATCAAATGTGGTGATGATGGAGATGCATAATTTTTGAACAATATGGATTGATTAGTGCTAGATTACAGAAGTTATTAGGATCGTACAATGAAAGTGAAAGAATTTACGAGGTATGCAAATTATGAGGAAACTATGTAGAATGAAAGGGATTAATCGAGAAATGCACCAAGGTGCTATGATACTTATTGATAGATGTTAAGTGTTGGTAAAAATATAGAAGAGAGGTAAAATTTGTATAATTATGTAAAGAGATCGAGCCCTTACTGTAAGGTTTTTTTTATTGTGAAATGCCACAAAGGATTATATCTCAAATTCCTCAAGACAATTAAAAATGAGTGCGTGGTTGAGAGATATTGTAAGGAAGGTTGTAAGACTATGTACATAGATCATAAAGTAATATGATAACAACACTGCATCAATATATAATAACATGCCTAAAGAATTCGTAAGAAATGGATTAAATTCACTATTCATCACCCAACTAAAACACATTTATATGATTGTATGTTAAGTGGGGCCCTTACCTTGCGATAATTACCAAAAAAATGCAAGAAAATAAATACATTGTGTCAATGAATATTGATGGTGGTCCTTTTGATGATGACTCAAAGACACGAATAACAATCCCATGAAAACTAATAATTTAATGAAAAAATAAAACATGACTGATTTAAGTGGAAGTTTTTATTACAAATGGACTTTCATGCTCAACTCTAAGCATAAACATATTTCTTATTGATATACGAGTTAGTTTTTATTTAAATTATAATAATTTTCCTCCTAAAGTTTATACAAAATTAGAGAGCTTGAAAAGAAATCCAAAACATGATTCACAAGGTTATATATATATATGAGAGGTTATATCTAATAATTCTATGCCAATAATTGTAACTCTGTCAACTTACGATGAAGAGAAATATTTTCATTAACAAAAGAATATTCCAGATCCTATCATCCAACGCAATGTTAATGCAAAAATATTTTCCAACATAAATTTATTGATATGAATCTTATAAAGTTACCTCATATACAATGTTAACTAAAAAAAATTTTAATACGACATCGAGGATGCACATTTTTTCATATATCATTGTATTAATTGGATTTACACATTTTTTCATATATCATTGTTAGTTTTGTGTGCAATGTTTTGGTTAGTTAAGTTCTTTTGTTGGGGGTGAGTTCCAATAGTTTCTTCCTTTTAGTCATCATTGTGCTTTCATGGTTTCTATATTTTTGCGTTAAGTTGCGAAAGGGTGATGCCCCTCTAAAAAATTTCTATTACCTGATATAAAAAAATTGTCTTGAATTTGGTACATTCACTATAAATGTACTTCATGTATGTACATATTTTGGATATTATTTTTTATCGTTATTCATAATATGTTGTTTTCTCTATGAATAACCTTTTCACTATTTTAAATAGTAACGAATTTCTTAAATGTTTAAATAATTTATATCTATACAACTAAGACCTAGACTTATATCATAACATGATCCTTGTTATAGTTTGTAATGTTGTAGTAGTAATAATTAGACTAAATAATTTTTTTATTTATTTACTTATAAATTAAAATAGTAAAGATAATTGTAAAGAATAAGTAAATTATAGTAAATTAAAACATTGAATTAATTAATAATCCCATATTATTATCATTAATACCAATAATAGTATTACCATGAACATTTTTAATTAAATAGTTCTCTTTCATAGAATCAATAGCAAGATATTTTTAATAAGTGTGTGTTATATTAGAGAATGATGATTTTTTTATAATAGTAAGATATATTTGTTTCTTAGTTAAGAATTTGAGTCTTTATTCCTCTTAAAATAATAATGACATGCATCTACAATTTAATAACATACGATGGTTATTTTAGCATGAATTGTCTTACCTATAGTTGTACTATGTTTTCTTCCTTTATTTGACACTTTTATGTATACTTGAAAATATCATTGAACTCATTGCCATAGGAAACTAGCAATAAGAGAACTTGTGGGTTTCAACATTCATTGCTACTAATTGTTTTGTCTGTGGTACACATTGAGCAATAATTCTGCCCTAGCTAATAAACAGATCCACAAATATCATACAATTTCATCAATTCCTAGAAAATATTAATCATATTTTACATCATCCTAGAAATTAACATGGCTACAATTTTAAAAATTAATGTTTTAGTTTTCTGTAGTTTTATTTGGGTGCCACCAAACTACTTCTAAAATTAAATGTAGTGTCTCACATGCCTAAAATTTCAAATTATGTGTGTCCATCAAATCAAAATTTGTTGACACCTAATCCTTATAAGTGATTGTAAATTCCAAAAAAAAAAACTTTTGTAATATTTTAAAATAAATATAAGTCCTATATTTTCACATATTTTATGTATATTTATAGAGAACCACTTTATGGATGTTGGTATTCATTGAAATATTCTCTTATTTTTTAGATAAGGTATAAAAAAAATTTATTTTGAAGGGGACAAAAAACCTCATACATAGAAAGAAGCCAATTTTAACAATAAAACAAATAAAAAGCCAAGGATGTAAAACAAATATTTTGTACTATCTTGCCAACCCCATGAAACTACACACCTCGGTCACACTAGTAGGTGTTGGCTAATCCATAATGGCTCTATTCTTAAAAGCATCGAATGTGACACCTTCCCTAGAAATGATGTGACCCAAATACTGCACCTCTGACTGAAAGAACACACACTTCTCCAGGTTCCTGTAAAGTTGTTGCTCACAAATGATAGTGTAGAAGCTGACGAAAGTGATCCTCATGCTCCTCATGCATACATGAGAATATCAAGATGTCATCAAGGAATACAAGTACAATGATCTAAAAAGGTCCTGAACACCTTGTTCATCAAACTCATGAACACTGCAGGGGCGTTCATAAGACCGAATGATGCTACTATGAACTCATATTGGCCATACCTCGTGTGGAAAGATGACTTGTGGATATCTACCTCTACGATCCTTAGATGATGGTATTCCAAACTAAGATCTATCTTAAAAAATATAGTTTCCCCCTTCATCTGATTAAACAAATCATCAATGTGAGGAAGGGGGTAACGATTCTTGATCGTTACTATGTTCAGATGACGATAGTCCACACAAAAATGTAAGGATCCATCCTTCCTCTTCACAAAAATCACTGAAGTACCCTAAGGGGATACACTTATATGGATTAGGAATTTCTCAATAAGTCCCTCAAGCTACAACTTGAGCTCACATAGCTCAGGCGTGGTCATCCTATAAGAAGTGCGAGAGATAGATTCTTCTCCTGGAATCAAATAAATGTGAAAATCTATCTCATGCAGGGGAGGCATCCCTGGAAGCTCACTAGAAAACACATCTGAGAACTCCTACAAAATGGGGTGATCATTGAGTAAAGGTCCACTAACCTCATCCTCTAACTTATCACTAACTTTAATAACATATAACTGAAAACCCCGTCACGCACAATGCTTCAGATGCAAAGCATAAATAATGTGAATATAAATGGGTTTCATGACTCATATTATTAGTGAATCCACACCTAAATCATCTACACAAGATATAATCTTACTGTAGCAATCAAATCTAGATCTATGTGTAGACCACCAATCCATGCCCAAAATAACACCATACGAACCCAAAGGAAGGATATGAAGATCCTGAGTAGTGGTAAAAGGGTCCTAGGTCCACTACAAACTTCTTGACTAAGAATCCAACTGAGATCTTGGATCCAGAAGCCATCTCAATGTCCCAACTAAGGCCCTACCTAACTGCCACTAGGTTGCAACACTCTACTAAAGATGGTGAAATGAAAAAAATATGATGACCTGAGTCAAATAAAATAGGGATAGAAATACCACCAATGCTATATGTAGTTTGTATCACTGTGCCCTTGTGCTTTTCTTGGTGGTTCTCAACCACTGAGTAAATCATGTGGCTGCTATCCATGTCACCAACAATAGGCTCAGAAATAGGTGCCTTACCTTGATTGGCAGGTTTCTGAGGGCACTCACTCCAATGATGTTTGTGCACGCTACATCCATAACAAGTTCATGGTCCTCTCCATTATGCATATAATCCTCCAGGTGGCTTAGTAGTATGTGTTAAGAAGGTTTCTAAGGGCACTCACTCCAATGATGTTCGTGCACGCTACATCCATAACAAGTTCATGGTCCCTCTCCATTGTGCATATAATCCTCCAGGTGGCTTAGTAGTATGTGTTAAAGGACCTGATGATCTGGCCATAGAACTCTATGGGTGTTGTGGTGGATGTGCTCCTATTGAATATGATCGAGGTGGATCCTTTGTCTAATTAGGACCCCTAGCTAGAGGTCCCATAATACACCCTATCTGAGCATCATTACACTAGGGAGTTTGAAAGGGAATTTGATTCTACTGCTGCTGCTTTTGAGGAGGATATGGAGGAGGTCAGAAGAAAGACTTTGCTGAGATGTGTCCACCACAAGCAGGAGAAGCTGATCCCCTTGACTTACTATCGTGCAACTAATGTATGCAACTCCTCGTATTATCACGAGCCTGCTGAGTCTTCCCCCTAGTTTCCTCTACAATATAGGACTCCTCCACAACCTTTAATAATGTTTATGGGTAATGAATGCACACTTCCCCTCCCAAGTCCAAGTTCAGGCCCCTGATGAACTAGTGAACTTTAACCTGCTCATCTTGTGTATAATAAACACACTAAATTAGATCCAAGAATTGTCTCTCATACTGTACTACCATCATGGAGGCCTGTCGCAGATCGTGGAACTCATTAATCCATTGTTGAATGCACCTCCTAGAAATATATCTACTCCTAAAATGCTCCTCAAAGAGTTCTCAAGTGGCTTTCTCATAATCTACATGGAGCTTTTTCTCCTTAATCCTCCACCATACTCTGACTCCATCTCTTAGAAGGTTGATGGCAACACAAGCTTTCGTGTTTCTAGAACAAGGGCATAGCTTGAATCATCTACTCAAGCTAACCAACCATGCATCGGCCTAAAATCCACCTTTGTCTCCTATAAAATGAGGTGGTTACAATGTTAGTATCTCTCTAATGTGTTATGTTGTAGATGAATATTTCTCTCTAGGTCTCTCTACATGATCCGATCTCAGCTTAGGGCTCCTAGACTTGTCCCTATGCATCACATCTCGATGTCTGAGCTATCTAGGAGGTCACTCATACCTAACTAACTCCACATGGGAATTATCTACCCTCTCCTTTGCATTGTGATTTGAAGGTGCACGGGCCTCCACTGATGGCTCCTTATCTTACCAGCTAGGTTGCCCTCTTATCGATCCTCCACATATAGCGACATTAACCTCCTGTAACGTCTGCAATATGTTAGGCAATATAGTGGCTACTTCTTGATATGGGGGTGGTAGATCTAGGTCCACATGTAGGAACCCTTTATCTGGTCTATGCCTCCTGCACAGACCGTGGTGAGAGTTAGTTTATAATCATCTAAGCTTTTATTTTCAGTTTCCTAAAATCTCTATGTTTCAAAACATTATTCATAGTTGTGTGTACTAGGTTTAAAGTTGCGCTAGGTTTATTTGTTTGTGTTTCATGTTTTTGAGGTGTGCTCTGGGTCCAAGAATTGAACCCATGACTTTGATAGAAAATGTAATGCCCAAAAAATTTCACACGCGAAACCCAACAACAAAATAGGTTATACTAGAAAAATTATGGAATAATTTTTTTGAAAAAGATGAATGTAACGTTTAGCTAAACTCTTAGTTAATAACCGATCATCACCAAATTAGATAAATCATAATCATAGATAAAAGAATTAGATAATTCTATGGTTGGATCTAAAATATTTCCTTCGATTAATCCTGAATTAATTTAATACATTGGTTTCCAAGGTCAAACAATAATTTATTATTTAAATTCCAAGGTCTAAAATTTCTCCCATTTACAAAACTATTAAATTCAAATCTAAAATATCAATGATGTCTATATAATTAATGGAAATAAGCTACTAAAAATAAGTTAAAGAAAAATATAAACAATTTAATTAACTTACAACCCACACAGGTGGCCTCATTCATAAGGGAGGCCCATGTGATCAAATGATCACCTCACCTAACCCCACCTAACTTTTGTAGGAGACAATCTTGGCCCTTGGATGAAACCAATATGGGCCATTGGATGAGAGGGTTTAAAAAGAACCCTCTAAATATTTAAGGAAGGCCTTTATCTTTTAATTTTTCTCATTTCTCTCTCATTTCTTTGTTTTATAGGTTAAGGGAAGGTATCAGAGAGGAGGAAGCCATGGATGATAAGGTTGTAAATTGGGGATGGATTTACACATCCCAAATCCATATTATTTTACTTGTTTTATTTTTCTATTCTACCCTTTTACAAGGGTTTGTAATTTCTCTTTTTATTGTAAGCATGATTACAAGAATACCCATTGGGTATTTTACTTTTGTTTAAAAAAAATCTACACTTTGTACTAAATTCCTTTTCTTTACTTTGAAAAATAATTCTTATTTGAAATATACATACATGTATGTATATACTTCCAATAAGAGTATTTATATACATTATATATGTATATATATGTATACATACTTGTATGTGTACATATATGTATAAGAATATATATATATATATATATATATATATATATATATATATATATATATATATATAATTAGTATTTTAATTAAATATAAAAAAAACTGAAAATATATTTTTTTGAAATAGCAATCCCTAATATTTTCGTTTAAAACAAGTTATAAATATATTTATACACACACACACACACACACACACAATGTGTATGTGAACTGGTTTGAAAATTCACGGCCAAAGTAGAAGTATAGACTGTGGGTTTAAATTTAACACAAGTTTTTTTGTTAAAAAAACTTAGCATAATGTGGTGGGGGCTCAGACCCCACCAATTTTTATAAAGAAAAATTGAAGGGTGGGGAGGGGTCGGTCGGCGACCCCAACCCCCCACCCAATATAACTATATTAGTTATATGGGGTGGGGGGTGGGGTTTCCGACCCCTCCCCACCCCAAACCTATATACAATACTACCTACCTAGCCACATAACAAAAAAATAGGGCAAGATTCTTGTTTGTTAGAAAAGAAAATTAACTTTATTAATAACATTTATTATTACAAAGAATACCATTACTGTTTAATAATAATAAATAATATTAATATTAAATAATGATAATATCAAATATATATATATATATACATATATTAAAAAAATTGCATTAATATTACTGTATTAAAATATTATTATATGAATAATATTAGAATAATATGTTAGGATAAATTAATTATGCATTGTAAGATTAATTATTTAATTAATATTATTAATTAAATATTAATATTATATGGTTATTGTATGTTGTTATATGGTTTTAAAACCATATTTGTTTTTTAGATCACATGGATAATTGTTATAATTATTATAACAATTTATGTGCTTCCCGTGATAATATTTGGAAGCTAATGTATTTTAGATTTGTTGTTGCATTATTGCAACTTCTCTTTTGCTTGTATCCCGGTTGTGCAATACATTTATATATTGTAGCCTACTTCTATGTTTTTGGTTGATTCTGATTAATACAATTTTAAGGCTTCCGTCCCTGTTTACATTTGGTACTAGAGCATATTGAAGCTCTTGCCAAGGTTAGAGAAGGTTGTAGAGGAAGGAAAAGTCTTGGAGAAGAAATTTGTTTCACCGGAGAGCCAGTGTCGCCTCCTATAACTTCCCAGACCTCCTTGTAGTCTCACAACCGCTTGTGTAATCTCTAGGTGTTTATAAGGTAACTTTTTTTCTTTTTTTTCCTTGGTGCCCCTGCACCAAGCAAAATTTTTTCCTTGGATGTTAAATTAAAAAAAAAAATTCCCCAACAGGGGTTTTACCTCTACATTTAGAGATATATCTAGTTATTGCTATAATTAGAGGTCTCTCTGTCATATTTGGAGGTCTGCCCACTAACCCACCCCTCTCAAGCTATTGATCAAGTTACATTCATTGAATATTTGAGCCATTAAAATATTAAGTTTGAGCCAAGACCGTGCCCTCACCGAGTTGAATATTTTGGAAAGGTGTTTCATTAAAGGGATCGAGTTGGTTGAGAAGGTTTCAGACCGATCCAAGCATTTGATCCAATCCAAGCCCCTCTCATGTTACCAAGCAAAGATCATTGGACCTGAGTATTTCATTGACTGAGTTATGCATTACATTCCACCAACCAAATCTTTGCAAGTGCTGAGCACACAAAAATAGTAGTTTCGTCCACACATTGGATGAGCCATTCCAATTCAGTTTGATCGACCAAGCACCATTTCTCTAAGTATCCCCTCACGTCCATGACCTGCAGTGACCCTGCCTCCATCGTATCCTGAACCACCTACGACCTACACACAACCATGGAAATATTCAATACAACCACTACGTCCTCCATGCCATTTCTATCCTCCACGAGCACCATGGTATCTCCTACCAGTGTCGTAGACCTTCACAAAGTAATACACGGTGAAGTAATAAACTTCCAAGCAACCTATAAAACACAGTAATATATCAGTTAAAAAACAAGGTTAAGTAATATGGAGAGAAGTAAGAAAAAAACAGGTTAAAAAACAAAGAAATACGAGGTAAGAAATTAATATATACACAATGACCAAATCATACAAAGGTGTTTGAAGGAGGATAAAACATGGAAATAAGCTTAGATCCATATTGTTAGCTTGCAAAATCCATAAATTCGCTACCTCCAACTTAGCCACGTCACACTCTATGAGGAGCCTCTGCTAGGTCACATTTTACAAAGGTGAGTCGATTTTCACCTTATTTAAATACAAGTTTGTTCATTCTATATCAAGCGCTCATAAGAGCCAAGGTGGTTAGAGTGTAAGCTTTAGAAGCGGGAGGTTTGGAGTTCAACTCCAACCCTTGACACTTGTATTTCGACCAATTTTTGAAATTTAGTGGAAAAAGACCAAACCTGGCAACTTTAGAGGATATTTTAGTAGGAAAATCAACTCTAAATTAGCTAGTCATAGCTAAATAGGTCTCTATTTATTTAGTGAGAAAATCCCTAATTTAGGGTAAAAAACATTTTTCTTCACTAAGCATGTTTTTTCATTTCAGGAATTTTTTACAAAATGAAGACCATCCAAAAACTTCATCTTGGGCCTCTTTTTAACAGTTTCTGGCATTTTGGGTCATTTTGGGCTCTGGAAGCCACCAGGGCCCGCAAAATAATTATTTTTTCCTGCCATTCAATTTTTCCATATTTTTGAATGTAATTTGAAACTGCTTAGAAACTGGTAGAATATTGTAATCACAAAAAGCAAAAAAATGGTTCTGTAACACTCACAAGATCCTAGATCTAATTCACAGCGTTCAGTATATACAGTGCCTCTGGAAAGTGCTTACGGGTAAATTCATCGCAACTACTACTACACTTAACACCTAATATAGCTACAACAATGTTGTTTGGGCATCGTCCCATTCAATCGATGGGGAGTAATAAGGTCACAGTGCACACACTATGAGCCATCCCATCCATTTGTGAATGATTGCATGACATAAATCAGGACTGATAAATTATCCAAGTATATAGAAAAGTTACACGCACATATGAGGATATTTCTTTGATTCTGGTGTCAATAATCACACAGACCCCTTTTAGTACTGTCTTGGTACCACGTATTGAATTCTTTCACTACATTAACGCCTCTTTCACATACCATTGGGTATATAAAAAGGGAAAGCTTCTTCCATGTACCGCTAGGTATATTGGAAGGGCACGTATATATAAAGGTTTGGTATATCGTATTGATGATATATAGATTGGGAGACCTTATACCTAGAGTGATAAGAGCCAAACCCTATAATTGATCTCTACAAAATGGGCACCAATGCCCCCAATTTTTTTTTCTGGATTCACAACTACTCAGAGGAAACAACTATGCTGCATGAAAGAAAAAAATTAAGACACAACTTGAGTTTGAAGAGATCTAGCCTGCTGTGAATGGTACTCTAACCAAATCAACTATTGATACAAAACAACAACGATAATTTGATAAAGTAGATTAGAAGGCCAAACTCATCATCTTTTTTGGAGTATTCGATGATGTAAAACCCCATATTCGAGATACTAAAACATCCAAAGAAGTGTGGGATAAGTTGAGCACATTATACAAGGCTAAGAACAAGAATACTATATTGAATTTGCAGAGTCAGTTACACACATTAAAGTTCAAGAAAAATAAAAAATTAGAAGCTTTCCTAAGAAGAGTTGTAGAATTGAGGGATTCACTTCTAGCCCTAGGAGAACCGGCCATAGATGATGCTCTCATTACCATTGTTCTAAGAGAACTCTCCTCTTCTTACCACATTTTTTTCACAACACTAAACGTGTCAGATATGACAATTAGTTTTTACAAGCTAGTAAACCTACTGTAACAACAAGAATCAATGCATAATAAGGATGATGAAGAGGAACAAGTACTATCTTTACATCAAAAATGGAAAGGAAAAGGTAACAGAAAACATAATTCCTATCAAAAATCCCAAAATCAAAATCAGTATCAAGGGGATAGACAACAGAAGAAGCAATGTCCAATTTGCAAAAGAGAACATAACCTACAAGATTGTTAGTATAATACTTACAAGAAAGATTCATTAAGAAAATATGGACCTCCATAACAATCTCACAAGGGACATTCTAACTACAACCAAGGTCAGAAAAAGGGGAACTGGAAAAGAAGACCCCATGAGCAAGGTAATATTGCTGAGCAACAAGAATAGTTAGATAATGAAGACTACTTGTTCATTGCTGGATCTAGTGAACCATCCACGTCATCTAATGATGTCTGGTATGTTGATTCGGGTGCCACTCAACACATGATCGGCCACAAAGACTGGTTTATTTCAATGAGGGACATGCCATTGAAAAATCATGTTTCATTGGGAGATGATTTTTCATATACAGTTCAAGGGATTGGGAACATTTCTCTACCCCTTGGTTCATGAAAATGTAGACTATCGGATGTCCTATATGTCCCTAGTTTGGCTAAGAATATTCTTTCAATCAATCAACTCCTAGATCACATCCTAAAGATTAACTTTGATAGTCAATCTGGCAAGAAAACATGTTTTATTTGAGACAAATCAAGAGGCTTGAAAATAATTACAAAATCCTCCAATGTGAGACACATGTTCCAACTTGATTTTTTTCACAAAGATGATCAATCACTTGTGGCTAAGAAATCCACCTCATCACAGTTTTGGAATCAGATATTTGGTCATGTAAGTTTCAAATATCTCAAAACACTTTTCCAGTGTAATATGGTACATGGGCTACCATCTCTTCAGAAGGATACAGATAAGTGTCCTCACTGCCTAGCAGGAAAACAACACAAAGCTTCATTCCAGAGGAGTACATTTTGAGCTCATGGAAAAATTAACCTGGTTCATACCGATCTTTGTAGTTCGATGCAACCAAGTCATTCTGGGTTCCAATACTTCATGCTTTGTGTTGACGACTATTCAAGGAAAATGTGGATTTTCTGTCTTCACAAGAAAACTGAAGTATGTAAAACCTTCAAAAAGTTTAAAGTAGTAGTTGAGAAAGAAACTGGTCGTCACATCAAAACTCTCCATTCACTAGTGAAGTGTTCAGAGACTACCTACAAACTCACGGGATTCATCCACAAATGCCTCCTCCACACACACCACAACAAAATGGTGTTGTTGAGAGAAGAAATTGTACTATCATGAAAATGGTGTGATGCATGATCGATGATTCCAAACTTACAAAAACATTCTGGGTATAAGCATAAAAGACATCAGTTTATTTTTTGAATAGAGCACCCATTGTTGCTCTTGATGGAGTAACACCACAAGAAGCATGGTCAAAACAGAAACCATCTATTGCACACCTCAAATTATTTGGGTGTAAAGAAAACATGCACATACCCAAACAGAACAGAAAGAAATTAGACATGAAGTCACAAAAACTCTACTTCATTGGGAACAGTGAAGAGACTCTTGGGTATAGATTGATGGATCCTAAGACCAAAAAAGTCTACACCAGTAGAGATGTTGATTTTTTTGAGAAGAAAGAAGCAAAGACTCCTTCAGAATCACAAGATGTCAAATTTTTCACTTGTAAAAATTTAAGGTGGTGCTCCCTCAGAAGATGAAAGTGATGATGGGGATGATGGTGTTGATCAGATAGAACCACGACCCACAGGAATAGTTCAACATATGCATAAATGGTGTACAAGCACATTATGAGATGTAAGAATGCATGCTCCACTGGATACTTCCACCCCTGGACCACAGACTCACACTAAAGCAAGAGAAGAAGTTAAATTTTCTTTGATGAGTTGAGTTATTGAATATGATGAGTCCTATACAGTCCAGGAAGCCCTACAGTCAAAAGCTTGGAAGGATTCCATGGATTCTGAATATCAATCAGTGATGAATAATAACACTTGGCAACTTGTTGATCTTCCACTAGGGAAGAAACCCATTGGATGTAGATGGATATTTAAAACAAAGTACAAAGTATATGGGATAGTGGACAAGTATAAAGTGAGACTTGTAGCAAAGGGGTATGCATAAAAAGAAGGCATAGACTATGAGGAGACATTTGCTCCCACAGCTAAGATCTTTGCTCTAGTTACTCAGTTTGGATGGAAAGGCCACCAAATGGACGTAAAACATGCCTTCCTAAGTGGATATTTACAAGAAGAAGTCTACATGACTCAACCTAAGGGATATGTAGTACCTCATCAAGAAGCAAAGGTATGCAGATTCAGGAAATCTCTGTATGGTCTCAAATAGACACCCCGGGCATGGTACATCAAGATTGATGAGCATCTCGTACAACATGGATTTGTTAGAAATCCATACAATCCAAATCTCTACCTCAAAAAGAAAGGGGGGAGATGGTGATTGTTGTTTTCTATGTCGATAATCTAGTCATCACTAGGAGTTCACTGAGGATGATTGATACAATAAAGAAAGATCTTAATCGATCATTCAACATGATTGATCTTGGGTTGATGCATTACTGTCTTGGATTGGAAGTATGGCAGAAAGAGAATCACATTTTTGTTTCTCAGATGAAATATACCAAGACAACACTCGAGAAGTTTAGGATGATGGATTACATACCAATTGCTACACCTATGGAGAACAGATTAGAATTATCTCGTTTAGATCCATCTCATGAGGTAAGTTCCACTCTCTATTGGTAGCTAATCGGGATTCTCATTTACCTATCATACACTAGATTAGATATCATCTTTGCAGTGAGCTATCTATCTAGGTTCATACATGAACCCAAAGTTTTTCATTGGAAAGCAACAAGGTGCATTTTTAGATATCTCAAAGGATTAGTGGATCTTGGTCTAGAATACAAGAAGAACGACAACTTCTTTTTGACTAGATATTCCGATTTAGATCATGCAGGTAACATTGATGATAGAAAATCCACTTCTAGATTTGTATAATTAATGGGATCTGGATCAATATCATGGGGAAGCTAGAAACAACACTTCGTTTCTCACTCTTCCATAGAAATTGAGTATTGTTCTACAGGAGAAGTTGTCTATGAAGTGATTTGGATATGTTGCATACTAGAAGGACTTGGAATACCATAATTCAAACTAACCACCATGTATGTTGATAATGAAGGTGTTCTCAAACTTATTTGTAATCCAATTTTTCATGAGAGAACAAAGCACATTGAGGTACAAGTTCATTTCATATGCGAACATGTGTTGAAGCACAACATCCAACTTCAATATTGTCCAACAGCTGAACAACGAGTAGATATCTTCACAAAGTCACTTACACATGACAAGTTTGAGTTGTTTAGAGAGTTCCTCTCCTCATCCCTTGAGAAAATGCACAATTAAGGGGGGGAATGTTAGGATAAATTAATTGTGCATTATATGATTAATTATTTAATTAATCTTATTAATTAAATAATAATATTATATGGTTATTGTATGTTGTTATATGGTTTTAAAACCATATTTGTATTTTTTTTTTCACAGGGATAATTGTTATAATTATTATAAAAATTTATGTGCTCCCTGAGATAATATTTAGAAGCTAATGTATTTTAGATTTGCTATTGCATTGTTTCAACTTCTCTTTTGTTTGTATCCCAGTTGTGCAATACACACACACACACACACACACACACACACACACACACACACACACACACACACATATTGCAGCCTACTTTTATGTTTTTGGTTAATTCTAATTAATACAATTTTCAGGCTTCGGTCCCTGTTTACATAATCTATGTTATTTAAATTTCTCCTTATTGGTTAAATTAGGTCAAAGTTAGACTAATATGAATAACGGATATTTTCATACAAAGTCTATACAATTATCTTACTTGCAATTGTATTTAAGTAGAAATTGTGAATTTATGTGTATTTTTGTTTTGTAAAAATTCACCAAATGTGATGTTAGGCCAATTATAAGCTTCCATACACAACTTACAAAGTAAGTGACAACGAGGAGAAACAAAGGCTTCCATTCAACCTAGAATTTTAACAACTATTCCTCTACAACTAGTTAGTAATACATGTAAAGTTTAAGCCCTTATATTTACTCCCTTTTTAGGAAACAAAGAAATCATTCCATTATAAAAGTAATAGCAATCAAGAAAATACTAGTTCCTTTTAAAATGGGGTCTAAACACATTAAATATTTTTTTGGAAATGAAAGTATATCAACTTTGATATATAGAAAAAAATAGGATTAATAAAGGTATATCAATTTCATCTTCATTCAAATCTTCCTTTCTCCAAAACTATACAAGCTTGGTAATTTATTTTCACAAGTCTAATCACATTTGAAATTGTAAATATTCTCAATCCACACTTTTTAAAGGAGTTTACAAGATAAATAATTTCCAAGAGATACAAAAACTTTATCATAACTTACAATTTTACAATGCATCCACTCAAAGTGGGAAGTATGAATTTGAAAATAAATCACAACAATGTTATCCACAACCAACTTTCAATTCTTCAAAAAATTATGTCTTCTCCAAAAAGGTAGCTCCAACTTTGGCTTTCTTCAACTTCACAAAGGAATCAAAAAACAAGGAAGGAGTAGTAGGAAACACTCTCTTCCCAACCTTCAATCCGTTAAGGGAAGAATCCAATCCCTTAATGGTCCCCAAGCCCCAACCAATGAACCATGGGGAGCATTGAGCGACAATGAAAACTTGAAAAAGGTGGCTTCACAACAAACACATACAAGACATTCAACACAAACATGACAACATAGTCCAAAAGATTACAATTTCACAACGACAAAAAGGTTTGAGGATCAAACAAAATAGGTAAAGGGTTATGGGAGATAACCTCCTTATGCCTCCTAAGTAAAGTGGGAGTCTTACCCTAAGCCTCCTAGTACACAAAATAATCACACAAATCCTTATCTCTCCCTTGCAACAAACAACAAATCCATGAATCCCTTTTCTCTCCCCATAGGTAAGTGTCCCATTCACACTCCCAAAAATTTTCATGCCTCACATAAACTCCATTTTCCTTCCCCAATGGTCCCATAAGCCCTTCTCACACACCCAACTAAGGCCAACTACTCAACCAACCTACAGAAACACCATCATAAGACAAACATACTTTTACCATGCACAACGTTACATACAACAAAAAAATAGCACAATAATTATGGGGTGGAGATCCTACCTCTCCATCAAGATCCAAGAAAACCTTCACAGGCCTCTTCAAAACTAAGCCAAGAAATTTCCAAGCACTCCAAAAGCTCCAAAATTCAAAAGTGCACAAGAAGAAAAAAGAGCAAGTAACCCCCATTCCAACATAAAAATAACAAATAAATATATATGGGAAGTGAGGATGATGAGGTGGCTCCATGGAGGATGCCACTTCATCATCCCCCATCCCAAACTCAAGTCAAAAATGCCAAGACCAAGTAACATCAATGCACAAGCAAGGACTCTAACAACCCACATGGCTGAAACCTGTACGCCATGCTTTCAAGGGACATATTAAATTGGATCAGAAAGAAAGTGGAATTATTTTCCTTCTCTTACACTCAAAAATGGACAAAGAAGTCAAAATTAAGCTTCCCAACCCATGGGTAAGGTTCTTGGGTCGAATTAAGAAGCATGGGACAAGTCTTGCTTCTCCCACAAGTCTCCAAAAGTGCCCCCAAGTCAAAATCCGAATTTTGAACTTCAAGTGGAGTAAAACACTCTCATGTCAACAAAACTTTTTCTTACACAAGGACTACAAGATCACATCATCACTATTAGTCACATATATACTTTAGTTTAACAAAACAAAAATGGTTAAGTCTAATAAACACGCATTTACACATGTTAATAAAGTGACAAATTTTCCAAATTTAAATACACAATACATAAATAAACACATAAAAAAATTAAAGAAAGGGACACAATTCACCTCATGGCCACATATGTGAAATCAGCCCCCATGGGGGACTTCAAAATAAGACATGAAAAACACACACTTAACAACATTACACAAGTTTTTAATTTGGCCTCGTTGATCAATGTTCGACATCTTTTCGTGGTTGGTCCTTGTATAAATGAAAATTGACATGCAACCTTCAAGCACAATCACCCCCTGAGGTTGTACTGGAGTAACCGATATTGAATGTGTATGGATAGCTATAGGAGGATCAGTGATTAAGATCTGGTAGTGTGATCTCCTGGTAGATGAATTGGCAAAGGGGATACTTAAAGGCTATGAATGGGTAGCATAAATTCCCTATGGTTTATTTTCCTAACTGAATCTAAGCGCTAAACTAGTTTGAAGTGTCTAAATTTACTAAGACGAAAAAAATGCTACTGCTAAAAGGGAAACTAATCTAAAAAAATCACAATATTGAAACATTACAATCACAAACAACAATTTTATATTATTCTAAATAATTAAAATATTTCTACACTAAAACTAAACAAACGAAACAACTCGGTGTGGTTATTCACCTATGCTGAGTGTATTGAAACTTAAACTAATTTAAAACAATAAATTTTCCAAATGATCTATGATATGTAAATAACATCCTACAAATATTCTCTCCTTAAGATCCACAAGGATAGGAAAAAGGGTATCCATCCCCGGGGGTTGCTATGAAAGATTCAAACCCTCTTGGAAATTAACTAATCACTCAAAAACAAAAGGGGATTAATTTCTACTCTATTTGATATGATGTAACAATGATAAATTGTAAGAATGAAGGAAATAAAACAACAAATCCAACCTGTAATTCACAGAACAAAGGTAAATCCTACTGTGTAGTAATTTATCCCCTCAGTTTGTATTTTATTTGTCTATGTGTCCATATGAGTCCAAAGAATATGGAATGTAAGAAAAATAATAGGAGGATGGTGCTTGAGTAATGACATCTTGACATCAGTATGAATGTAATGCAAGTAGAAGAGAGATAGCACAAGAGATCTGAGCTTGGCTATGTAATTCCTAGCAAGATATTAGAAGCAATACAATACAAGATACACAAAATTCTCAGCCTTTTACTTGAATACAAGCATGGAATATATAGGAATGGAGAATGGAAGGTTCCTTCAAGCACAAGGTAAGAAGGAGTAGTTCCAACCAATTAAATCTATTTAAAAATAGGAGGAACGAGAACCAAGAAATCAAAGATAATTTGAGACAATTCGGCACACAAACACATGCAAAAGTGAAATTAAGTGAATTGTCACATGTTAAAACATGCGTGAAGGATTTAGAAAAATTAGGCACGACTGCCTCCCTATGCAGTGCATTAGTTTTAGGACTGCCATCCTATTTTGGGTGGTGGTCCTGGCACTGAAGGCCAAAACATGTGCTGAAAGAGGTAGGAAGCTAAAAAAATGCGGGAAGGCTAAGTAAAGACATCTAGGTGAAAAATATATATTGCGAAGGGAAATTGGAGCTTGAAAACCTTCTTCAAAGGACCTAAATCATCATTGGGGACTTTTGTAACCATTTTCTGACAATGTAGCACACAAAATTTTGGGTGCATAAATATTACCCCCTCGAAGAAGCATCTTAGCCATGAAATATCGTAAAACGTAGATTCTGAGTATGTATTTCTCGAAATGGGGAGTTATAAGCTATACTTGACACGCTCGTGTGCTGAAACGTCATCATCCAAACTCTCGGTACCTGTAAAATCAAAAGAAGACTTAAGCATAGATAGATAAAATATCAAAAAATAAACACTAAATTAAAACTACAAGAGGACTTAGCATTTGAGCGGGGATATAGAGATATACTTGCTCTAACGCTCCATCCATGTGAACACATACACTCAAAATGAAGTCAAAACAACACACACACACACACACACACACACACACACACACACACACACACACACACACACACACACACACACACACACACACACACACACACACACACACACACACACACACACACACACAGATATATATATATATATATATATACGAAAACAAACTCATTTTTCAATTCATTTGTGCATACCAACTTGGTGATTTTTGAGGTCTAGGCCCACGGTGACCATTTTTTGTTTTTGAGTATGGTTGAATTGGAATGGATTTGGGAATGTATTTTGCTTTAGGCTTGGGCTTTTCTTGTTTAAATACTTTAGAGAAGAAATCCTAAGAAATTTTTAACTAGAGCGGTCATAAGGGGCCTCAAAAAGAGAATAGGCAGAGTACCTTTATTGTTTAGTCTCCATTTTGTTAGGCATATATGATGTTTTGATATTGTGTGCTCACTGCGAGTGTTTTTACTGCACCTAGTGTGCGATGACATTGTACAAAACTATGAAATATCATGTTATGTACATATATATATTTTTGGATTTGGTATTCCTTGCATAGAGTTGGCTTACATTGATGATTTGATTCATGTGTGTACTCTTAGATGTTAAGAATTTCTGATTTTCATATGCTTTTTAGAATGTATGCAGTGGGTATGAATGCTAACAAAATGATCTTTTTTGTATTTTATGATGCTGATATATGATGATGAAAAACACAATGTGATGTTAAACTTAGTTTATTTAGCAATCTTCAGCACTTTATATGGTCTTGAAAAAATGTGATGACAAAATGATATGATAAGTAGATATTCTTGTCCCACTCCTAACTCCATACAACTAGTACGATATGAGGGCTCAATATAGAGAATCAGAAGGGACACAAGTTATGAAAATTTGTTAAATGGTAACAATGAGGAAATACAATGGTTTGATAGGACCAAATTGAGACACTACAACCTCACCCTAGTCAAGTTACTTCAAAGCTTAGAATGTCATTTACTTTCTAGTTTATCTAGACTTAGATCCATATATGGCTACTTGGTTGACAAAATCTGGTTTTGAGGTTTTAAACTCTTTAGGATTTTTGGACATCGAACTCACTTTGCTTTTGACTTATGATTTCACAATATTTGAGCGAATTATTTGTAAATTTCAAGTTTTGTCAAAGAGACCCCCTACTCCTTGCCCCATGCTACCATAAGGAATCATGGGCTCATCACCATGGAAAAGGAATAGGTGAGTAAGGGCATTTCCATCCTTTCCCAACCTTATATCACTAGTAAGAGATGCAGGCTCACCACCGAAGGTTGCTAGGGAAAAGAAATGTGTAAAATAAAAAAATTTCATGACTTTACATTTGAGTTACTTATCTAGGAAAAATGTTTAGTATGCTATTATTTCCAAAGATATTTTTATGGGATAGATGTGACACCATGAAGCTTCTAGAATAGACTATAGGAAAAGACACCTAATCTAGAAAGAGACTATAAGTAGAAAGAAGTTTGTAAGCCTTAGTATGATCACAATCAAAAATTTATCTTATCATATTTGAACTGATGAAATGATTTGAAATAATTGATGATACCATGAAAAATTAGAGAATCATGATTTGAATGTTTTGCCAATGTTTTTCAAAAAAATTCAAGAGTTGTTATAAGAATAAATCCATTGATCGCAAACTTTACAGAATGAACCATTGAACGAAAATGTAATGCAGATGTAGTAAAGTACATGTGGAAATGTAGGTGAAACTACATGTCAAGATAGCTAAGGTGAAGAAAGTTAATGAATATCAAATTATTCACCCCTAGGAGTACACAGAGGAGAACCATTATCCTCAAAATTTCCATTATTTTGACAAGGGCATAGCATTCTGAATATAAACTTAAAATTCTTTCCCAAAAGTGTATATGTCTAATCATTTAAATCATTTTCCTAAAAGAGGCGTTCATGCACCTCTTTGTCACATTCTTGAGACATGGTGTGTGGGTGAGCATGACTATGATACTCGACCTTGTTTCCTATGTGGAGCTTTTTGGTTATTTGTGACACTTGTTGAATGATGAGGCCTTTCCCCATGGATATGGTAAGCTTATTTTTAGATGCACATTAGTTGAAACCAAGTTTTAGAATAGAATAACCCCCAGAGATGGTTTTGATGGGAATTGTTTCAATCTCAAACTACCCTTCTTTGTTTGTTAATTATATCATGTTTACACCTAGACCTAGGTCATTGGAGGGAAGAGATGCTAAATAGAGAAGACTACCCATCCCATGTGGATCAAATGGAAGGAAAATTGGATCGTAAATCTTTAAGAGATTCATAATTTCTGATGTGGTATTAGTGGACATTGTTTCGACAGATATTGATTTACTCTTATCTGTTTTTTCCACCTCAAATGTTTTTAGGTCAATGACTTCAACCTTTGGAACGTCTGGGGTGACCGGGACCAAATATTTTCTTGGAGGTTGTTTGTTCAATTGATTCGTAGGAAGTTGATACTCCGTATGGACCCATTTATTCTTCTTGAGGTTTTATAAGTGTATATTGAAGGGCTTAGGATCCCTTTGAGTGATGAAGACCTTCCCCAAATGGAGAAATCTAATCTCCTAGAATATGGTAGAGGGGATACCCTTCATTCGGTGAATCTAAGGTCTCCTAAGGATCACGTTATAACTTGTTTCCCTATGATAATGTAAAACTCCTTCTAGATGGTTTTTGGACAAAGCGTGATTCGAAGAACTATGGTTCCAATCGAGGTCGCTTTAAGACTGTTGTACCCCCATAACATGTTTCTTGTAGAGGAAATTTTTTTCTCTCCATATCTCAACTTTTGTAAGAAAGAGAAGGAAACCACATTTACAGCATCCCCATTGTAAATCATGGATCTCTTAATACAATTGTTATAAACCTAAACTTGTAAAAATAAGGCAGGATCACCTCTTTGGGCAATTTTAGCATCAAATGACATCTTGTCTATATCAAAAACAAACCCAGTATCCCTACCATTATGTCTCGAAGGATATATGTCAAATTCAATATGGTTTATTTGAGTGTTAGGAGGTGGCGTAACATGGATTAGATGAAAAATACCTAGTGCATTGAGCAATGTAAAATGATGTGCAAGTGAATTTTTAAGCAAATCTAGAAACAAAATGTGAGAAAAGGTATTGTTCAAATCTGATATTAAATCATATGCTCATTCTGGTTTTTTTATTGTAGGAATGTCATCCTGTGGGAAGGAAAGAGTGGGAAGGGGTTATGAAACATACTCCTTTGTCTAATTTGTTGCATTAATCTCATGTTCAACCTCTAACTCAACTAATCCAAAGATTTTTGTGTTATCATTTAAACCAAGGTTAGGAGTGACCTGAGATTTATTGGAAGTTCAGGTTTCATGTTCATTGTTTCCTATAAGAATGCCTCTGTTTGTGTTTTGTGAATTCACCTTGAGATTTTAAGGATGTGAAGGGAGCATATCTCAAAATATGCTCACATAAGCATTCTGAGGAGCTACAAGTCATGTATAGTAAGATTGTGAGTTTGTTTCAGGATTTGCTAGGAACATGTCTACAAAGAGTTTCCTTTGGTTTTTGGGAAGTCTTTGCACAAACTTGTTGCAATCACAGAAAGTCCTATCATCATGACCTCGAACCTTATGGAAACCATAGTATAGGTTATGGTCGTAATCTCTTGGCCTTTGATAAACATCTTGTTGTTGTTGATTATAACCTCGGTTGTAGTTTTGAAATTGGTTGTTATAACCATGCTTCGTTGCCCCTTGGCCAGAGTTTTGATACTGGTTTGGGCCTTCGGTTTGATTTTTCTTTTGAGATGGTCAGTTTATGTCAATTTTGTTGACCGAGAAAACAATTTTAGGGGCTCTTTGATTTCCCAAGTTGTTGTTATTGTTAGTGTTTCCTTTGTTTAAAAAACCAACATTCTTATCTTGATTAGTAGTGTTATTCATGGTATCACCATGATTGTGATTCACACCCTTAGGTCTTTAGTTGTTGGCACCATTATTTTGGAATTTTTCATTATTTTGATTTGGGGATACTAATTTCCCATTGGGACCATAGGTCTTACACCCACTGTCTATAGAGGCTTAGTCGATCTGAAGCGCTCCTTCCAATACTTCCTCATAACTATGGAAAGGAAACTTTTGGACCTCTTCCTTAGTCTCTCGATTGAGTGAATGAAGGAAAATATCACAAAGTTCCATCCAATCCATGTTGGGTGCACTTGCAGAGGAATAACTTGGCACCATCTCTGGATGAAATGGGAAAAGGATTCATTTTTCTCCTGTCTAATATGAAAGAACTCGCTAATCCCTGCATGTAAAAAATTGTTCATGTCAAATGCTTTGATGAACTTGGAAACAAGTTGTTTAAAGGAATGTATAGAAGCTTCTAAAATACGGTAATAAAAATCGAGCCTGATTCCTTCTTGAGTCTTTGGAAAGATCTTATCCACTATAGCATCCCAAAGGAAGCAATTCCCTTATAACAATAGCGCAAGCCTTGATATTAGCATTGGGGTCTCCTTCTACCTTAAAATTTGGAAGATCCAGAAATGGGAGTGGAAGCATGACACCACATATGGTGAATTCAAGAGGCTCCTTTAAGTACTCAGCGTATGAACCCATTGTGTAAGATTCCACCATTAAAGATCCTTGACGAGGAGGAGGAGGAGTTGGTTAAGCTACATTATAAGAGTTGATGAGAATGTATGGGGTACCATGATATGAAATGTAGGGAGAAGGAGTGGTAAATGGGTCCATCTAGGAATTTTTTGAATACATATGCATGTAAGGTGGGATGGTTCCAAGATATAGACTAACGGGTGTAAAACTAGGGAGCGTCACATTGCCTGTTGTGGTGGCATTAAAGAACACGCTTCCGACAAGCCCCTATGTAGGATAAGCTTGAGAAGGACGAGGACCCATCCTTATTGTGTCTAACACTATGAGAAGATCACTTGGATTTTAATGATCTGGATAACCTTTTTATAAATGATATTGCGTTGGTTTCTCATTAGAAGGGATGAATCCTTTGTTGTCAAATGGATACCCCATGTTATGCCCTATTACATGTGTTGGTTGTGAATTCTAGGAACTTTCTAGTTCTCTAATCCTCCATAGTAAAGTAGAAATAAGATCATTGGGAGAGGATTGAGTCCCTTTTTGGGATTCCTGTGGCATAGGGTTTGATTGTGTAGGCTCATGATACCCTGTCATGAATTATTTAGTGTTATAATTCTTGTCTTCCTTAGAAGTAAGAATATTAGGATAGGTATTTGAAATCTCAAAGGATGAAGCCTTCATTCTATCCAAAGACTCATCTATCTGACAAAGATGATTAGTTGTTCATGCAAATAGATCATCCTCTATTGATTGTATGACAATGTGAGGTCTTGACAAGACCCTATGGTAAGAACCTGTTCCATTTTTTATAACAATGTGGTTTATATTGGGTTGACAATATTTCATGTCTAATAGTTGATCAACCTCCTCCATCCTTACATAGCTAATGGGGTTTTAAATGTAACTAGTGGAGGTTTGGACGTTGCTTGTGTAACTGTCAACCCACCTTGAAAGAGAACGGGATTATTTTGGTTGAACATTGGTGTAATATCTACTAGAGCCAAATGGCCCACCAAAATCTCTTCCAGAAATATTTTAGAAAGTATAAAATACTTAGTAAAATAGAGGAAGAAATGAAGAGGTGAGGTAATAGCAATAAAGGAAATAAGAAGAAATTAATCCTTTATGTCAGGTTCACCAATTTGCACTGATGAAAATTTACATGTAACCTTCAACCGCACTCGACCCCCAGGTCATACTAGAGCAACCGATGTTGAATGTGTATGGATAACTATATGAGGATAAGTGACTAAGATGTAGTAGTATGATCTCCTGGTAGCTGAATTGGTAAAGGGGAGATTTTGAGGCTATGAATGGGTAACATAAATTCCCTATATTTTATTTTCCTAACTGAATCTAAGCGATAAACTAGTTTGAAGTGTACAAATTTACTAAGATGAAACAAATAATATATGCTACTACTGAAATGGAAACTAATCTAAGAAAATCAAAAAATTCAAACATTACAATAAAAAACAACAATTTGCTTTTATTCTAAATAATTAAAATATTTCTACACTAAACTAAACAAGCAAGACAACCCAGTGTGGTTATTCACCTATGATGAGTGTATTGAAACTTAAAATAACTTAAAACAATAACTTTTCCAAATGATATATGGTATTTAGATAACCTCCTACAGATATTCTCTCATTCATATCCATAGGGATAGGAAAAAGGGGATCCATCACCGAAGGTTTCTTTGAAAGTTTTAAAACCTCTTGGAAATTAACTAACTACTCAAAAACAAAGGGGGATTGATTTTTACTCTATTTGATATGATGTAATAATGATAATTTGTAAGAATGAAGGAAATCAAAAAGCAAAAGGGTATTGATTTTCACCCTATTTGATTTGAACAGAGGTAAATCCAGCTGTGTAGTAATTTGTCTAATTAGTTTGTACTTTTCTTCTCTGTGTTTCCATATGCGTCCAAGGAATTGGGAATGCAAGAACAACAACAAGAGGATGGCGCTTGAGAAATGACATCTTGAAAGTAGTTTGAATGTTATGCAGGTAGAAGAGAGATAGTACAAGACATCTAAGCTTGGCTATGCAATTACTAGCAAGATCGTAGCAACAATACAATGCAAGACACACAAAATTCTCAGACCTTTTCCTTGAATATAAGCATGGAATATATAGGAATGGAGGATTGAAGGTGCCTCATGAACAAGGTAAGAAGGAGTAGTTCCAACCAATTAAATATATTTAAAAATAGGAGAAAGGAGAACCAAGCAATAAAAGCTAATTTTAGAAATTTGGCTCATGGATGCATGCAAAAGTGAAATTAAGTGAATTGTCACATGTTAAAACACATGTGAAGGATCTGGACAAATCGGGCAAGATCGTCACCCTGCATAGGGTGGTGGTTTTAGGACCGATGCCCTGTTTTAGGTGGTGTATTCACAACCGCTGCCCAGGCAAGGTGGCGGTGCTGGCACTTAAGGCCAAAACATGCATAAAAAGAGGCAGGAAGCTAGAAAAAGCACAAGAATGATAAGTAAAGACATCTAGGTGAAAAACATATAATACAAAGGGAAATTGGAGCTCAAACACCTTCTTGAAATGACTTGAATCATCATTGGGGACTTTTGTAACCGTTTTCCGATAATGTAGCACATGTAATTTTGGGTGTGTACAGTCCCCTATCCCCTTCGGTGTTTGTGATAAAAGTCCTGCACACAAAAAATACCTCTCTGGCCTTTTGGTCACATTAACAACATCAAGAAAGTATAAAATTAAAATCAATGTTCATCATTTAAGATTTAACAATTCTATTATCCATCAATATATAAAAATCTAACCCTAACATCTATGAGATTACAATTACATTCCAACATCTCAAAAACATAACATGTCAGTATCAAATCCACATCATGAGAATCACCATACATCAACTGTCTAACATCATTATCTAATGAATCATAATAAAACATAACATCATAGTGTCAATACTCCATATATTAGTATAATCTATCATCGACTAATGAATGTATCAGGATCAAATGTCTAAACATCAATCAAATAGTCTCAATATCAAGATAAAACAGTGTCAAAGAGGAGTGGGCACTACAGATCTAAAATATAAGTGAGAAAAAACAAAATAACACAACACAAAGACAACATTTAACGTGTTTCACCTAATTCAGGCTACATCCACCAAGAATCACTTGCTCATATTTTTATTACAAACCACCTCTTTCTCTCAAAACAATACCCATATCTATTTGGATCTATGCTCAATAAACTCTCCTGAATTCGCACTTGAACTCACACACATCTGTAATATTAAATCAACTATACCATATGTTTAAAATCACATAAATAGGAAACTGCTTAAGAAATTTTACAATACCATGAGTACCAAAACCATCGGCCAAAACTACCCCATAAACCTATGGGTTAAAAAATCCCACCCATATGAGAAGAGCACGTTTCTTAACATAGTAGACACTTTTTTTGAGATATCAGGCACATTTATCGAGGATAATGAAACTATGGATAGTGTACAGTACTTTTAGTGTAGAGTCTTCAACACTTCCACACATGAAAACAGGCTCCAAAACATAACAATCTCCCACTTTGAGACTAGTTTTCCTATAAGCAAGCTTCTCAACCCTTCACTATCATTTGTGAAGACCAAACAAAGATGGAAACAACTTTATTTTCACTCATGTGACCACCTTGGTCATCATGTCTGCAGGATTATGATTGGTATAAATCTTTTCCAACTTCAACTTCTCTTCCTCCAAAGTTATCCTAATGAAATGGTACCTTAACTATATATTATTTATTCTAGATTGGAAAGAAGAGTTCTTAGCTAGGTGAATAACACTACGAATATAACTATGCAGATTCCCTTCCTCTTTCTTATGCCCTAACTCCTAAAAAAATTGTTGTAACCAAATCATCTCTTTGCTTTCCTCTGTGGTAGTAACATACTCAGCCTCCATGGTTCAAAAATCCACCAGCTTCTGTAGTCATGAAATCCATCTCACTGTTGTCCCACCTATAGTGTAAATATAACATGTCATGTTCCTCCTACTGTCTACATCTCCATCCATGTCTAAATCTACATAACCACACAAAGTGGTGTATAACCCATTATAGAAAAAAATTGTCCCCATGTTCCCTCTCAAGTACCAAAAGATCCAATTTGTTTCCTGCCAATGCTCTATACCTAGATCCCTCATAACTCTACTCACTAATCCCACTGCATTCACAATATGAAGCCTAGTGCACACGTTGAAATCCTAAAAAATTCCAACCACTGATGAATAAAGTAACTTGGACATTTGGTTTCTCTTCTACTCTGTCTTGGGACACTACTCCTTTGATAACATGAAATGGCCTACCAAAATATTCCCAACCAATTTATCATCCTGCATATTAAACCTCTCCAAAACCTTCTTAATGTACTCTTCCTAAGATAAATTCATCTTCCATTCCTTCTTATCCCTGGATATCCTCATATCGATGAGTTTTTTGGCTACCCATAAATCCTTCATATCAAAGGAATCACTTAGCTACTTCTTGAGTACTTTTATTAACTACATGTTTTTTCCTGCAACCAACATGTCATCCACATATAGACACAATATAATATAACTTACATCTTGAAATTTATTTGTATATAGGAAATGGTCAGAATGGCATCTAATATATCCTTGCACCATCATAAAGGTATCAAATTTCTTATACCATTGACATGGATCTTATTTTTGGCCATGTAATATCTTCTTCCACTTGCACACCATCTCCTCTTTACCTTTGTCCTCATAGCCCTTTGAATACTACATATATAGATCCTTCTCAAAATCACCATGGAGAAATGTAGTCTTTACATCTATCTACTCTAAGTGCAAGTCTTCTCCTACCACTATTCCAAGAACAGTTCTAATAAAAGTTATTTTTACCACAAGATAAAAAATATCATCAAAATCTATACCTTTTTTCAGTGTAAATCTCTTGACCACTAATCGAACCTTATATGTTTTCTTTCCTCATTATTCCTGTTTAACTTTGTACACCCACTTATTCTACAATGCTCTTTTCCCATCAGGTAGCATCACCAAATCCTAAGTCTAGTTCTCTATGAGAGACTGATGCTCCACATTCATGTCTTGCTCCCACTTTTTCTTGGCATTTTCCTATATTTCTTCATCACAGCTCTATTGCTCTCCACTATCAATGAGTAACAAATAATAAAGAGAAAGAGAAAAATTCCCAGGTTCTCTTCTTACCCTATAAGACATCCTTAATATAGGAGTTTGGGGTTCCTTTTGAGTCGGTTCCTGAACTGATTCATGTATCACTTTCAAATCCAAAAGATCCTTTACCACTGCATATCATTTCCTATATTCTTCCATATTTTCCTATAATTGTTTCTTATACAATACTTTCTCATTAAAGACCACATCCCTAGATCGAATGATTTTCTTCTCCTTAATACTCCAACATTTAAATCTAAATTCATCACCTACATAACCAATGAAAGTGAATTTTTTTTATTTATCCTCTAGCTTGGTCCTATCATCCTTGTCAACACAAACAAACACCTCACATCCAAAGACTCTAAGAAATGAGTAATCAAATTTCTTACCATACCAAGCCTCCTTAGGTATGCCTCCATCCAAACACTTGAGGGTCATCTATTTATCAAGTGCATAGTTGTGTTCACCGCTTCTACACAAAAAATAGACACAACCCTGCATGTATCCTCGTGCTCCTATCTTCTTCCATTATTGGCATGTTCATCCTTTCTGACAATCGATTCTACTACGGAGTTCTTGGAACTATATTTTTCCTGCACGTTCCATTCTTAAAACAATATTTATCAGACTCATTACTGTAATGCTCCCTTCCATTATCTAACTAGAGACAATTTAGCTTAAGACATGTTTCATTCTCTATTAAGGCTTTCCATTTAAAAATAGTGTCAAATACATCAGATTTATTTATAATACAATATAGCCAAACTTTCTATGTTGCATCATTAATAAAAGTGACATAATAATTTTAATGCCTGAGAGATGACACATGAGCCAACCCCCACACATTAAAATGTACCAAATATAACTTACTCTCATTCTTCATAGGTCCAACCTTGAGAAACCTCACTTGCTTATGTTTCCCATATATGAAGTTCTCATCGAACTACAAACATATTTCTATATATCCAAGAAAATTCTTCTTTATGATCTCCATGACCATATGGCTCATATGATTGAGCCTATGGTGACATAATTTTGTATATTCATTTAAAGCCACAAAATTACAAACATTAGTGCTATCAGTGGTTAATTATAAGTTTTCAACCTTCTTATCTCTTTCCACTACGAGAGCACCCTTGGTAACCTTCGAAGAGTTCATTGTAAATATCACAGTACAACCATCACTTCTTAGTTGCCCTGCTAATATCAAATTTTATCTTAATATAGGCACATATCAAACATCCTTCAATAGCCATGTATTCCCATTCTACATCTTAACATGAACATAACCTTTTCCAACTATACTACAAGGCTCATCATAACCAAGAGAAACATTCCCAAAATCCACTTCAACATAATCAACAAAATAATGCCTATGTGAAGTAGCATGGAAAAAAACCCGTGAATCTAAAACCCAAGATTCAACAATATTATGCATAGAAAGAATCAAAGCATCCTGACATATATTACCAGTTGCCACATTTTTGTCCTTGTGTTCTTCATGTTGTTTCTTCTTATCCCAAAGCTCCCAACAGTCCTTATTTGCATGCTCACACTTTCCACAGTGCCAGCATACCATCTTACTTTTGGATTTTGACCTTTCCTGATCTTTGATTTTCTAGGACTTCCTTTATTATTTTTTCTCCCTCTAGTTTTGATTATCAAATAATTCCTTGAAGTAGAAGATTCCTCAAAAGATTTTCTTTACACTTCCTCGCTTAGAATAACCCCTATAACTTCCTCAAACTTCAAATTCAAGTTAGTAAGAACCGAGTTGCTTACTGTCATTACCAGGCTATTCCAACTCTCAGATAAAGAGCACAAAATTAATAAAGCCATAATTTATTCATAAAATTCTGTTGTAACTGAAGCTAGCATATTCACAACTAAATTAAAATCATTTAAATGTTCTTCTACTGAACTATTCTTAGACATCCTCACATTAAACAACTTTTTCATTAAAAATATCTTGTTAGAGGTAGAGGGTTTTTCATATAACTTCCCTTATGCATCCATAAGTTCTTTTGTAGTCTTTTCCTTTGAAACATTAAATAATATTGAAGATGCAAGACATAGCCAGATTATCCCAAGTGTCTTCCTATCCTAAAAATCCCATTCCGCATTCGTCATGCTTGAGGGTTTGTCCCCTTTCTCAGACAGCGGGATATAAACATCCTTATGATAAAGGTAATATTCCATCTGCATCTTCCAAAGACTATAATTCTTTCCATTGAATTTATCAACCTATGATCTTCCATCATCTCCCATAACTCCCACTCAAGCTAAAATTTCTCCCTATGATTTAACACTTCAGCAAACCAAATTTGGATCTGATACTAATTGTTAGGAAATAAGGGATAAAATATGCAGAAAAATCCCACATGGAATCACAATAGTAGAAACTAACATGTAGAATAATAACACATATCTTAAATATAAGTGCAAAAACACAAAAGAACGCAACACCAAAAAATTATTTAACGTGGCTCACCCAATTTTGGCTATGTCCACTGAGAATAACTTCCTCATATTTGTATTACAAAAAACTTCTTTCTCTTAGTGCAGTACCAAGGTTTGTTTAGAGCTATGCCCAAAAAACTCTCATGAATTTACACTTGAACTCACACACATCTAAAATGTTACATCAACCCTACCATATGCACTAAATCACATAAATAGGAAACTACTTAAGTATTTTTACAATACCCTAGGTACCAAAACTATGGCCCTAAACCACACCATAAACCTATGGGTCAAAAAATGCTACCCATATGAGAAGAGCATATATCGTAAGATATCAAGCACATTTTTCAAACCCCGATGAGAAAACTATGGATAGTGTACAATACTTTTAGTGTATAGTCTTAAACACTTCCGCACATGAAAAAAGGCTCCACAGCATAACAAACACAACCAAGGACCGAATAATTATTTCATCTTAGAATTTCTATGGCGGATAACATTACAACCATATTCCTCTGATGGATCCTTAAGATTCTCTTGCAAACCAAAGGTCATCCTTAAGTATTCATTGTACCTAGGGCCCTCCCAAACCTTAAGAAATTTTAGTGACTTAGGATTGGGAGGGATGGGATCCGATCTATCGCTGGATTGTGGTTTGGGTACATTTAATGATTTAAAATTCAAAATGACTTCTAGTTTACCATAAAAGAAGTTCTCTTCTTCAAATTTTAATATTAATTCTTCAAAGGAATCTTCAGGTTCAACCTCCTCACTCAAATAATTATCCAAAACATCCCTCATCACCAAAGACACATATTTAGTATAATAGAAAGGTATAATGGTCTGATCCAAAGGTGGGAATTCTTCATCAAATAATTGACCTAAAAATAGGGCATTGAAAATTTACCACATTAAAATTTGTAGTAATCGTGAGTGAGGCAACCGAACTATCAATTGAATTGTTACCACCCTCCCCAAGAGCACAAATTTCTAAATCATTGTTTAGATATAGGGATTCAAACCTAATCCAATAATTGTCCATCAACACATGTCGTCCATTCTTAGGGTTAGCCATAATTTCATATGTAGCCATTTTTCCCTTAAGGGAAGAAAGCACGGGAAAATCCTTTTCCCCAATAAGACAAATAGTGTCCATTGACATTTATCTATACTACTTTCCCCTAAAACAGATCCCAAATCCTTCCCCACCATTCTATCTCCTAGAGAAGCAAAAAATCTATCTCTTAATCACTCATCTAACTATGAAATAGATGCATGTGTGTGGAGAAGATTATTAGCCTAAGTTTTGATATCAAACATTTTCCTATCCCAAACATTCATGGCATCATAATAGCCTGCCCTATTACCAATATGCATGTAATGAACACAAAGTATTTTTTTCCTCATAAACCAAATATTGAACCCATTCCCCGTGTTTGGACACTATCCTGATAGAAGCAATGGTAGTAATGTTAGTAGGAATACTGATACATAATATGGCATGAATAATTATAGATCTTGCCTTAGTGTAGAGATTAATAACAAGGGGGATCCCTAGAACTCTTGCAATGCCAAGGATCATGCCAGGTTCCCAATACTCAAGAGGCAAGGCAGGAAACACAAACCACATTGGAAAAGCACCAAGAAGCGAATTCCCATAGAAATTTCCAAGGGTCCATTTTCTAGTTTTAGGATTGTATTTCCAAAGAACCATGATTCCTCCAGTAATACCTTGATAAGATCTTCTTCTACCAAAAATGGAAAAGAAACGATTTGTGAGCTAGAGCCACAACTGACAGGTTACCTCTTGGTCTCCATTTCCTTTATGCCCATATCTTCACAACATAAATGTTGGGACAGGTCCCCACAAAACTACCCTAGAGTGTAAATTTGTGTCTATCCTTATATCTATTTATCAAATCATCAGGAACAAAAACCAATGGGAATCCATCGACCTAAGATGAAATAAGTGGGGTAAAAGAACCAAAAAAATTCCCTAAACCAGCTCCCTTGTCCACAACTAAAACTACCCATGAAACCTATGGGGAATCCTTTAAAGAGTAGGTAGCTATGATCCAAGGTCAAAAAACCGCCTATCAGAGATTTTGAATTTTTTTGCCCACTTTCTGCTACCCAACATGTTGCCCAAGTTATATATTATTTGATAGTATAAAATAATAATTAGTTTTGGTATTTCAAACTACATTACATTATTTTTTTCCTTCAAAAGGTATATAAATATATATATATATATTAGATAAGATAAAAGAGTTTGGTTTTTAAAATGGGACAAAAAAAAACCATACAAAAGAATCCAATTTCAGATAAAAACCAACAAAGAACCATGGAGGAAAAGTAAAAAAGACTTGATGATAGACCACCATAAAACAAAGTGAAACTCCATGAGAGTTTGCATATTAAACAGTACATTTTTTACCAAAACACCACAAAGGATAAACCAACAGAAATAGAAAAATAAGGGCAGCCAAAGGACAATAATTAGTTCTCAATGGATTTTCTACGAGCTTTGGTACTCGACCCACCATCTTTCCTACTATCCTCTTTTATGATGACATGCTTTGGAAATTTTTCTTCCTTTTTCTCTATCTTTTTATCTATGTTGGCCTCCTCCTTGTATTTGACCTGGGTGTTTGTCGCTTCTATGTCAGAACTCTCACTAGTATCAGAACCATCACTCTCAAAAGTACTAAGGATGAGCTTCATGTTGTGTTTTCTCTCCTCCTTGGCAAATTGATCCTGTAATATGGATATCTCTGTTCCTGCATAGCATAATCCACTTGACTACCTATAATAGTCTGGTTATGAACTTCAATCTTGTGATGGAAATATTTCAAATCTTGTATGAGATTATTTTTAACAGTAAGGATAGTGTCATCAATAGATTTGGCTCTCATCGGTATGGCCTCCCAATAAGCAAAATCCTAATCCCTTTTACTATAAGTTTCACCCAAAATTTGAATCCCCTTCCTCAAATTGCATAAGGCATCTGTAATCCCCATAGAGGGGTATTTTTATTTCCTTTTCCTCATGCGGTTGAGGTGAGATGTTAAGGCTTCCTGATCTGATTTGGGTTCATTGTTATGACCAGGTTGAGCAAGAATGACAAGCTTGCTTCTATGAAAAAGTATAAGAATCAAGACTTGATGGAGAAGGATGTCCACCCTATTTTTGAAATACTCAATTGTAGAAAGGAATGACCTATAGAGGAAGAAGGCCATGCTCATAGTATGGTATATGTGAAATAAATTCTGGATAGAGAGATGGTATGAAAAGATCTTCCAAAACTTCCCCTCTAAGGTCAAATATTTCATGACCACTAGACAAACATCATCCCATCTATCAGGAAGGAAAGTTCAAGCAATACCATTATCATAAGCCACAATGTTCTCCCCAAATTCAAAGAATTACATGAATATTTTTACTTTTAATACTAGTCCATGCTTTAAGTTGCATTTTAATTATTTATGAATGTTTTTTGCTGTCAATTAATAAGTTATTATTCATTTTGATGTTATTTTTTCTCATTTTCATATAAATACAAGCATTATAATGTCATGATATTTATTTTATTCATTTCATATTGTTCATATATTTAATTATTACTTCCTACTCATTAAATTTGAATGTCTTTTCCAAACTAATTCTCATTATCTATTGTTTAGATTATTTTTGTGACTAATAATTTGTAATCTATTTTAAAAATATGCCATTTTTAGAATGTTTCCAATAAATGTCTATAAATCTTTAATATTTATACAATTTAAATTTTTTTAATGTGAGTTGTGAATTTTGAAAACCTATAGTAATATATGCATGATAACATGATTAATCTATACATGAATTCGTGTACAAAACAAGGCCATGAATGACATTTATTGCGAAAGCTTTGTGTTAAACATGATAATGGAGATGATCTGATTGAAATTTTCATTTGAATGACAAGTGAAAAGATGTGGGAAATTTTGATGCGTGTTGTGAAGTGTTTGTTTAGGGTGAAGACAAAAAATTTCCTATTCATAATATACACAAGATTACAAAAAATGGATTCAATCAAACTGCATTGCAACTTCTAATAACCTACACAAGAATACTAGAAATAGATTGTATAAAATTACATTGAAACAAATACACGTCTTCTATTCTAAAATAGATAATAGAAAAAATATTAAAAATAATAACAAAAAACATTATATAATCATTTCCACCTAAACTAAAGCATAAGTTAGCCCAATATTACATTAAAAAGTATGTTTGATTATTGTAAGTGCCTTAATTCATATAGTGACATTATTAATAAAGATAAAATAGTTTGTTTACATATCTATTCAGAATTACTCAGATACTCCATAATAATTGATAATTAGTTCCATGTAAGGGCTTCAAATCCTTGTGCAAGACCACAAGATTAAAAAATAAGGAAATTCAGGATGTGAATTTCATAACAAAAGATGAAATAGATTTGATAAAAATAATTCCAAATGATAGAATTTTGTAGTTTTAAATCAAGGGGCAGATGGATAAAAATTAGGTACAAAATAAAGAAATAGTATCAACAAAAACATAGAGAAAAATCATACTTCTAACATGAAGAATTTCAAAGGTGAATCTTGTAGTTATGTAAAAATGGTTATGAAAATTTATCTACCAACATATGAAAAACCAAAGTTCTTGATCAAATACTAAAACTCTACAAAAAAATTCGAAGTCTAAAAAGTTAAAGGGTAAAAATTAATGCTACAAGCCCTAATAAAGGAACCACTAAGGTTCTCATATCTAAGTGTCGAATCCAACCATCAACCACTAACTAGTGAATGGAAGCTTGCTGATTGTTGAAGGATAAGAGATGATATTAATCCTTAATTTCTTAAAAAATAGATAGAGCTTCATATCTTTATCATACAAAAAAATGAACAAAACAAATTTAGAAATACTACAATCTCATGAGACCATTAAATCTACCACAATCATATATAATTTTCATAAAACAAAGCTGATGCTCTTACATCCATATAAACATTATAAACAAAGCTATTTTTTTTCTTTCTTATACAATGCACAACACAAACAAATCTTAGCTTCTTCTTTATTATATTAAAAAAATCCCTATCCAAAAGGGGTCAATAATGACATTAGATATCAGACAAAACTATTCCTTGAGCAATACCTAGAACATGTTATACCATACCTCCAAGATGATAATATGTCCTGTAGATATTTTAATGAAATATATATTAATGACATGGTAAAAGAAAGAAAGTCAAAAACATAAGTCATGTCAATTAAATGGAATAATGAGGCCATATTGGGAAATAAAGAGTCTGGAGAATGAACAAGATAATAATTTAATATGGTAGTTGTGATTGCTTTCCAACACTCCCTCTTAATCAAAACTATTGCCATCTATGATACCCAAATGATGTCTTTGAAACACAAAACTTTCTTTCTATAATTCCTTGGTGAAATTATCTACACATTGATCTTCAGACATACAAAATCCTAAAATATATATCCATTGTTGATCAACTCTATAATGAAATGATATCTTATGTCAATATGTTTACTTATCTTATGAAAAATTGGATTCTTGGATAGTGCTATAGCTGAGTTGTTGTAACAATAAATATTACTTGCTTCTTCTTGTTCATGCCTTAAATATTTTAACATTCTTCTCATCCAAACTTCTTGGCATGATTCTCCTATTGCGTATACATACTCTGCTTTAGTAGATGAACGAGTGACAATAGGTTATTTATTGGATGCCCATGATACTTCACCTATTCCAAAATGTAATACATAACCAGATGTGCAGATATTTTTATCAATGTTACCTCCACAATCACTATCTGTGTATCCCATGAGCTTGAATTCATTTCACCTTGAATATCAAATTTCATGATTTCTTGTTCCATTCGCATATCTTAAAATTATTTTCCCTATTTTCTAGTGATATTCATTTGGAGAATCCATGAACCTTGAAATAAGAAGTTATTGCATATATTATGTCTGACCTTATGGTTGTTAAGTACTTGAGACGACCAACAATTATTGTATATAATGTTGGATCCCTTATCATCCTTTCTTTACTTTAATCTTGTCCTAATTCGTGTTGGATATTATTTTCAATTTATCATGTTAAACCTTTTCAAAATATCATTTGGATATTTAGTTTGAAAGATTAATATACCATTGTCATTAAAATTAACCTCAATGCCAAGAAAATATTTCATGATGCCCAAATAAGTCATTTCAAATTATTTTTTTATGGTTCTTTAAAAAAAATTGATAAGTCACCTGTGAATATCAAATCATCAACATACAAAAATACAATTATGTTTTCACCTTGTTCATTCATTTTGGTGTCTAATGTAGGTTCATTTTTATACCTATTGAATCCATTTTGTAAAATATAAGAGTAAATTTTGTTGTACCATGCTATTGGGGTTTGTTTGACTCCATAGAGTGTTTTTCTGAGTTTGTAGTCTTCTTGGCATAGGACCTCATACCATGGTGGATGCTTTGCATACACTTATTCTACAAGATAACCATTTTAGAATGTTGATTTTACATCCATTTGATAAACATGGCACTTGATTAGAGCCTTTATTGCAAGTATTGTTCTCACGGTGTCCAATCGAACTACTAGAGAAAATGTCTCATAATAATCAACTCCTAACTGTTGTGAATAACCCTTAGCTAGAAGCCTTTCCTTATGATTTTGAACTTAACTTGTTTTTATAAACCCACTTTACTCCTATCACATCTTTCCTTTTGGAAGACTTATTAACTCCCATGTATGATTATTTTCTACAGTGTAAATTTTTCATCCATTATATGTACCAATTTTTCATCTTTAATTACATATTCAAAGTGAATTGGATCATATTCTTGTGAAAAAAATGCAAAAAGAGAAGTAAGACCAAAAATTTTCTCACTATCAATTTGATCATAAATTTCTCTTATACTTCTGATTTTTTGTCTTTTTAAGCTTTCTAATGTTGGATTTGACATGTCACTTGAAGTAGAACTTGTAGAATGTGAACTTGATGGTCCAAAACCTAAAATACATGTTGTAGATGGTGTTTGTTCGTAATTTAAAGGAGTGAGATAGCTTCAATGTGTGGAAATTTCCTTATTCTTGATGAAGGAGTTACTTACGGACCACTTTGTTGAGCTTGAATGGGTGTGGAAGGAGTCACAATATGATTACCTTATAGTATTAAATTTTTTTTAACCCCTTGTGGTAAAATTTCTGATATATAAACATCAAGGAAATTAATAAACAATTATTGTCATGACCTAAACTTAACAAAAATATGGAAGAAGATATAATATTTTTCCCGTGCCCTAAACTTAGTGGTGATGGAGGTGGTGACAGAAGTAATGCTTTGATCTCCAGTCTGGTAGATCGTGGGGGTCATCCTGGCTCAATAGAATTTGGTTTCATTGGTGTCTCGTACCCTAGTCTGAATTCCCGCTCATATGGCTATGGTGGAGGTGGTAGTGATAAAAAGTTTGGCTTGGTGGGTGGGGGTTCAGCTTCACCTATTCCTGGCCATTCTTCTACAAGCCGTGGAGTTTTTGCTATTGTTGGGGATAGATTGGCGGATCTGGGTGGCTGAAAAATTTTCTTGGAAGTTTCTAAATCCTCCACACTCCCTCCTTTAAAGGCTATGTCACATTCCAAATCATCCCCCTCTATGCATTTTGGACATGTTGTTCTGACAATAGAGGCTTATTTCAAGGAAAAGGGCATTATTTGTAGATTCAAAACATTTTGTCCTAGACTGCCAGCTCTCCA
The DNA here is from genome assembly GCA_019776745.2 of Taxus chinensis. Lineage (NCBI taxonomy): Eukaryota > Viridiplantae > Streptophyta > Pinopsida > Cupressales > Taxaceae > Taxus > Taxus chinensis. Next base: position 521,205,775 of record CM034153.1, read on the forward strand.
TGATAGAATATATTCTTCTTGGAATCCATTAATGGATGGTCAAGTTGAGCTTTACCCTTATGACTAGGGGATTCTCTGGAGAAGAAAACTCAGTCTTCAATACTACCTCTGGTATGAGACGTTAATTCCTGGTTCACTAGATAGTGAGAAAAACTTCCATTCCCACTTGCTACTCATGAAACCATGCTCTAAAAATATTTTAATCCAGTCACTGAATGGCTATTCCAAATTATAGGTTTTTAGAGGTTTTTTATCTGTCATTAATGGCTTCCCCTACAGGGTATGACCAATGAAGAAATGTTTAGGTAAGCATTGGTAGTTATTTTATGTTTTAACTTGAACGACTGGCTATTTTCATAAAAGTGAGCAGTATGTAGTAATAGAAGTGTATGCTCGAATTTTTAGGTTGATATCAACATTCTTGGAATGAGGAGCCTTTTCTTTTCCCATCTATTGATATTATGGAAAGTGGATCAATATTTGGAATCAAAACATGGATTATGAAGGTTTCACCATCTACTTGCACAAGTTTCGTTTCACTTGGACATCTAGTTTTGGATTGGGAGAATGAGAAGAATACCATGCATTTTAGACACACATGGGGGCTGAGTCTAGGTATATGAGGAATCCATGGAAGGGGCTAGTTGAGTTGGGGATAATTTTTCTTATCCCCTGCTAGTCCCCATAGGATAGGTATCTAGGGGGATATAAAAAATTCTAACCTCATGTGGTGATGACAAGTTCCCCCCATAATCTGATTCAAGATTGAGGAGGAAGTGAGGAGAGGTTAGGACTTAGACACCTCAAGGGCTCTGTATTCCTCCGGATCACATTGAAAACTGTGGAATTGAGCTTAACCGATTCACTCAGGGGAAAATTTTAATTTCACCTATGGTACCTGGTTGGGCTACTGTGCACATGATGAAAGAAAAGGAACATTTTTTCCCTCATGTGAGCTTGACAAGTGGCACATTCTTACTGCTCGATGGGCAGGGGCTAGAAATAGGATCAACGATAGGCCCTGCAGTTTATGTTCTTATGTTCGGTCATATGAGTTTTTTTGAACCTGGAAGAAAATTTGATGGGTGGGATAGAGTATGCTTCTATCTTTCCTCATCGTTATATCTTATCTCCTTATTTTAGGGGATAGGGCCCCTTAACCCAATAGTTACCTATAATCAAATTCACCTCAACCTGATATATTGACAAGTGTCCTCTTGCTAAGATTTGAATAACATGCTGGAAGCGTACCTAAGTAAGAGAGATCTTGAAGACGATGTTGCCAGACTTCGAGGGGGTCATTTTTGGTGAAGTATTATATGATTTTTACTCCCAAGATTCCTTACTATAGGTCAATGAGAAGGATATAATTATATCAATTGTACATGTAACTCCCTAATTTATAGCTCAACTCCTTCTGGGACATCAGGGTGTATAGGCCTACACATCCAATTGAGCTCTCCTGTGAGAGATACTTGAGTGCTTGTGGAAGATTTGACTCCATGACATCATGTATAGAATTCTTATATATCTTACCAATGAATAATTTTTTGACATCCTAAATCCCTATAGAGATCCCGAAATAATCCACGTTAATCGTAAGTAACTGTCATTTGACTACCTATTCCTTGCACCTGAACAAACTCCTAGACATGTCGCACTATTTGTCCCTAAACCTCCAAAAATTTCATCTACAACATTCCGAAATGAGGTGTGTACCTAGTTGTGAATTCATTGTGCTCTTCAATGACCACCTATAGACAATTTTTAGCCTTTATTTCTGTCCTAGATGAATGCACGACCAATCTTGGATAAGGTCAGAATTAGCCTTTGATCTAACATCCACATTGAGATCTCAACTAGATGCTTGGAAGCATTTCACTGAATGAAATTGATGACACTTCATTCCTATGCTCAATCCAAACACCTATAACCCATTTTTTCAGAATCTTGGAGTTACCTTCAAGGTCAATATGGACATGACACAGATATATAAAATCTTCCACAAATTGAGGGTTTCGGGAAGACTTAGGAGCACATTTAAATATGAATTTGAAAGTTATCGAATGGTGCCTTTGCTATAAGTTGAATTACTATTTGGGAATGATTCTCTACATTGTTTACCTAAAACAAACTGATGGTCATATATTTTTTCATGGATAAACTGTGAGATGAAAAGTCTTCACAAATGCATTTCTTATCCTAGTAAGTCATAAACCTCCATGATTTATGGATTTCTAAATCCTTTTGATACCAAAAGGTAAGTTCTAACATCTTTGAAGGTGTCCATAAATCCTTTACTATGTGATATGCTAGCCTAAACCCTCACTTGTGGCTTTATTGAGGGATGTGCTCAAGAAAATTCTACCCTCAAGTTTGGTATCAAACAGGTAACGTTGGCATATGATCCCCACTCTAATATTGGTCAGGGGGAATGTTTAGAATGAGTTAATATTAAGTGTTGGATATATATAGATCTAAAATTATTCATAATTTATTTTATTATAAGATATAGTTGTATATATATATATATATGATATAAACTACGCAATGCTTATCAATAAAATATATTAAACCAGGAATATTTTAATACTATTTAATATAAACATTTTCCCCCCAGGTCTTATGGTTAGAACTGATTAATGTTTCCTAATCAATATAATTGAGACTTTGTTGTCAGGGTGCTTCATGAGATATGACATGCCCATTTTACATTCTCATTTAAACTTGACCTGCGGGGGTCTAGGTGAAAACAAATCATTTTAGGTTGATTGCAAAATAGAATGGAGAGAAGTGAGGTGACATGGAGGTTGTCATTTACTGGATTATGCATTATTTTCATCACATTAATAGACATCTTACCATTCACCGTGGATTTTATTTTCACTTGTAAAGGTCACATTTTTCCACATTGAAATAATTTTCATGTTTTATTCATACATTCATTTGCAATATAATGCCCATTGTTATTTATTTAATATTAAACCATGTAAACATGTAGATTTGGTTAATACCTTAATCAAGTGTCTAAACCTCACAATGTGAATCATTGTCAGTTGGTTGTTTCACCTTAGTTCACTTGGAAAATACCTCTTCCATCACAGTTTGATGGGATGTCATTCAAGTGTTGATATCTAAACGAATTTCTTTCTCTTCCGATACCGTCAGCCCATTCTAAGTTCTTGAGTTTATAAATGTGCCTACTCTTTTTTTTCACTAGCGTCCTCCCTTTGAGGATTTTCATCCTTTTCATCCTCCTAGTCAAATTCAAACTAATTTTCAACACATGTGTTATTTTGATTTTTTTCATAATTGGTTAGAGATGAGACATTGGTAAGAGGTTGCTCCTTAAATTCACTTGCAAATAGAGATGATTTGGGCTCCAAACTTCTGATTTGATCATTTAAAGAAGCCAAATGATCCTTTAAAACATATTCTGATCTTCACAGTTTCTCCTCTCCATGGAAATAGAAAACATCATGATCTACCCTCCTTGTATGATAACTTTCTCAATGTGAGTTGGGTAGATCATTGGGGAAAACATTGGAACACCACAACTTTTCAAAACATAATGGCAAGATTTTAGAGGGTCAGCTAATGCCTTGGGTG